>CM034081.1:20724449-20846949 GCA_019845555.1 Aristolochia fimbriata
TCCGGCATCAGAAGCGTCTTCTCAGTTTACTCCTAAAATGGCCGATCTTTACACAGATCTACGGGGAAATCCCCAGCCTGTATACAATCTCGGGCCTTCTTCGGGAATGACCTTTAATGATTAAGGCCGAAGAACTTCGATCTGAACAACCACTTCGTGTCATATTAGCGAATGAATTCGATAAAAGCACGAACAAATGGTTCCGAGACTGGTATTTTGCCATATTTAATACGGATGATTTACAGTACATCAAAAACTGGTACTACACCGATCTGATTGGGAAGGAATATGCTTTCTATTTCATTCCTTGGTTTCTCACCAAATTTACTAAATCTTGTACAAAGTACTTGACTACCTTGGAATAGGAATGGCAACTAAATACAGGAACAGTTGTCAAAGCAGTATTTCTACCAAAGGACGCCCTTACCATACAAGGTAAGTTAAAGGCCTCAATTACCGTAGCCTCTCCTGTAGAAGTCACCTCCAGCGCTCCAAGCACCCTGGAAATACTTCAAACAGTAAATCAGGTCATAAGGCAAAACAATTTTACAAACCTTACCCTTGAAGCCATAGGAAAACAGCTTCAACACTTGGAAACCAAGATTGTGACTTTAAGTCACAAGAAGTTTTCAGCCAACGAAGCATCAACTTCAAAGGCGGTAATACCCACAGTAGTAACGAAACAGAAGCCTATCATACTGCATCAACCGCCTGTTCTAAAGCTACCACCAACAGATCAGGAGCAGCAGTCAGAACTTCTAAAACTCTTCTTGGAAAACTGGGAAAACCTCAGGTAAGTACCATTACTGATTTTCCAGCTTTTTCAAGAGTTCCATTACAAGCGGACTCAGAAATTGCCACTAAATGGCAAGAGAAAAAACCTAAGCCGTCCAGGCCTCCTCCGTTTGACATACACTCAAACCAGGAAAACCCTTTCGTCATGACCAACAGTTATGACGCAAGAACCATTTACGAATGGAACATAGACCATGAGTCCCCTAAAGGTGTAGTTGATACCCTATGCAGAATGTTTATTTACTGTAATGTTTGTCGAGCTAAAGGTTTACGTGAAGCACAGGTTGTAAACCAAATCGTAGCTGGACTTACTGGCGATCTCTACGGATGGTGGTATCATTACTTATCAGAAGATAACAGGCATGAAATCTCTTATGTGTTAAAATTGATGAGTCAGGCGATACTCTACTCGATAATGAAGGACATCCCATCTCTGATGCCTTAATGACCTTTTGTCTAAGGATTATGGCTATGTTCGCCGTCGATCCTCAACGACAGGCAGAAACTACCATGTATCTGCTACATCACCTCCGATGTAGAACCCTTACGGATCTACACTGGTATATCTCTACTTTTAGAAGTAGAGTAATGACTTTGGCAGATGCTACTAATCCTTACTGGAAGCAGCGCTTCATAGAAGGGTTACTTACTCAATTTGCTATGAACGTTAAGGACATGTTACGACCTGGACCTAATGAAGAAATAAACTGGAATAGTCTTCATTATGGTCAATTACAAACTGCCTGCACTAGGCAAGGTCTTCTACTTTGTAATGATCTTCGACTTAAGAAACAACTTAAGCAAGATCAGATATCTCAAAAACCATTAGGTACTTTCTGTCAGCAATTCGCTTACGATAACTTACCTGAAAAGGATTGCGCAAAGTGCAGTAGAAGTACTCAGCCCTTTAAGAAACGATTTTCCAGGAGAACTCCGTCCAAACCGCCCTCTTTCCCAAAGGATAAAGGCAGCAGAGGCATAAAGAAAGAAACTAAACCTAGTTCCAGTTCCCGCCAGAAAGGTCAGCCTTCCACAACTGCTAAGTGTTATAAGTGCGGACGCACTGGACACTACGCCTGGACCTGTTTTGCAAAACAAAAGCAAAAGGTTCAGGAATTACAGATTGATGAGCAATCAAAACAGAAAGTATTACAATTACTTTTTGAAACCGAAGAGCAAAACACCTCTTCAGAATCAGAACAAGAGCTCTGTGAACCTCTTGTTTCTTCTAGCTCTTCTTCTCCTACTTCTTCAGAAACCGAAGACGTTAAGGATCCACAGCTATACCAGCTAGAAGCCATGTTCAGGATGACTACTTCTCTGAACATGATCTCTTCCAACGATTTGTCTACTTTACTAGAAAGTCTGACAAATCAAAAAGACAAAGAATTAATTTTAGAATCACTACTTAAAGGAAAGCGAGACACTCCAAAATACTGTGACAAGTATTATACGATGTCTAATCTATTTCAACGACATCAACAACAAACAAAAAAGAAGCTACCTTAAAGGCAGCTTACTTCGGATTGGTCACCAGACTTGAAGCAGTGGAAGAGCAAAATACTCCACAGTCATTATCTTTCTTTGCAGGAGAAAGTTCTGGACCACTTGAGGAACAGACTACACCTCAAGTAACCTCCACAACCGAGCAATATTTACAGCAGATGATTACAAGTATGGTCCAACATAAATGGTATGTATTCATCTCTTCGGCTGTAAGAGATACTTTAATCATTAAAAACCTTATTGCTTTGGTGGATAGTGGGGCAGACTTAAACTGCATCCGAGAAGGCGTCATTCCTTCTCAACATTTTGCTCCCTCAACTGAAACATTAAAATCCGCTACTGGAGATTCCTTAAAAATCGCTGGCAAGACAGACAGTTTGTATGTCTGTAACAAAATGAATGGACAAATGTTTGTCCATACACCAGCAGTCATTGTCAAGAATTTATCCCACAAAATAATTCTTGGCACACCCTTTTTACATAATATAAAACCCTTTTTAGTTACTGAAGAAGTCATTATTTCCAATAGAATTGGCACTCCTTATCAGTTTACTTTTGTTACAGCACCAGCACCTAGGGATCTAAACACTCTCACATCTGAGTTGCTCCAAGAAAAAGAACACCACCTATGTTCTCTTAAAACCGAGCTTCCGACTACTCGGTTAAAACAACTTTAACCACTCCCTCTTTTCTAGAAAAGAAACAAGCCCTACAACAAGAGTTACTGAGGGATGTCTGTAGCGATATTCCAAATACCTTTTGGAATAGAAAACAGCACATGGTGTCCTTACCCTATGAGCCGGGGTTCAAAGAAACCGATATACCCACCAAGGCTAGACCCTGTCAGATGAATGAAGAATACCTTGCATTATGTCAAAAAGAGATACAAGACCTTTTGACTAAAGGTCTTATTAAAGCCTCTTACTCTCCTTGAAGCTGTACGGCCTTTTATGTCAATAATGCAGCTGAAAAGGAACGAGGAAAACCAAGGTTAGTAATCAATTACAAACCTCTAAATAAAGTCCTACAATGGATTAGGTACCCTATACCTAATAAATGAGACCTCCTTAATACACTTGTTAAAGCAGAAGTCTTTTCAGAATTTGATTTAAAATCTGGGTACTGGCAAATCCAGATAAAACCATAAGACAGATACAAAACTGCCTTCGTGGTCCCATTCGGTCACTACGAATGGAATGTTATGCCTTTTGGTTTAAAAAATGCCCCTTCGGAATTTCAGCATATCATGAACGATATTTTTACTCCATACTCTGAGTTTCTTTTATCATACATTGATGATGTTTTGGTTTTTTCTCAAAACATAGAACAACATTTCAAACACTTACGTATTTTCAAAACCTTAATTTTGACAAATGGTTTAGTTCTTTCAGAATCCAAAATGAAATTATTTCAAACAAAAATACGATTTTTGGGTCTCACCATTGCACAACACACTCATACACCATTCCAAAGGTCTATTGGGTTTGCTTCAAAATTCCCTGATGAAATCATGGAGCAAAAACAGCTCCAACGCTTTCTGGGAGCACTAAATTACGTAGCCGATTACTACAAAGATCTGGCTACTGATACTCATTTACTTTATGCTAGGCTCAAGAAGAAACCTATACCATGGTCTTCTCAGCATACGAAAGCAGTAAAAACCGTCAAAGCCAAAGTAAAGGCGTTACCATGCTTAGCTTTGGCTGACCCACTACTTTACAAAGTAGTAGAGCAGATCTTCCGACCTGCGACTCACGGAGGAATATTGAAGCAAAAGGCCTTACAAGGCAATGAGCAGTTAGTGCGATCTTGTTTCGACTTCTGGAATACAACCCAGAAGAACTACTCTACTGTTAAAAAAGAAATGCTTGCTATACTAAAGTGCATTTCCAAGTTTCAAGACAATTTACTTAACCAACAGTTTCTCTTACGAATAGACTGCCAAGCCTGCAAGTCCATTATACAAAAGGACGTTCAGAACTTGGTGTCTAAACAGAAATTTGTGCGATGGCAAGCTGAATTATCTGTTTATGATTTTACTATTCAATACATACCTGCAGAAACAAATCCTTACCTGATTTCCTTACACGGGAATTTCTTACAGGCAAATGACCTCTTCCTCACAAGCGGACCCCCTGGTTTTTGGCAAAAGGGTCACCACCTTAGCCAAAACACAAAGGAAAACAAACTGCTAACCGCAGGAACCAAGGCTCTACCAGCCAAATTTCCCGACTACTGAGGGGACCTTTGGGCCTAATAAGGTTGATCCTAAACCATTGGCGTTCTACTCCAAAGAAGAACTTGCGCATGCGCTACAACAAAAGGAGGTTACTCCCTCCACGAGTACTGAGGTTACTCCCTCATACAAGGATGTGGCATACCTGTCCATCCCCTGGCATTCTAAGGCCCACAAGGACCTAGTCGCCTTTCTTCCTCATGGCCTAGCATTGAAACAACCTGGATGGCAATTAGCAGATCAAACCTTGGGCGGAACTTACCAATTCCCCTAAAGACAAGGCAAATCTCTGGCCTACTACCAGCAGATCTTACGCTGTCACCATGTCTTAATCAACCAGAAGAAACCTCACACCGAGGTTCTCCGCACCCAAGTGTTTGTTGATCGCATTCTCTTACCTTATGAGTGGCCCACTAGTCCCAATCATCCTCTTGCCTTCACTACTCCCACGTCAGGCCCTCGCGAAATAAAAAACAAATTGAAATCGAAATGCTAATATAACCAAGCTTTTATTTATAGAAGAAAAGTACAAGAAAACTTACAAGAAACACACCAAGGCTGAAGGCAAGCAAGCAAGAGACTTCACGAAAACTAAACTTCGAAAGGTAATTTCTTACAAAAGGGGTGGTCTCCTTTTATAGTAGGAGCCGGACCCGAATACAAATATGAAACATAATTTGCCGGTAGAGGCTACAAGTCCTAAAACCAGGGGCGGATACCAGGGGCGCCAGTGGTTTTGTAAAAGCAGAAAGGAGTTGCTGAGGTCACTCTTCTAGAAAAGGCATGCCAAGTGGTGGTAGGCCGTTTCTGGCTTCTTTGAGATGTCTTGTCATTCTCTTCCATCGTAACCACATGTAGTTTGGATAATACCTGACACTGTGGACCGTGGATGGAAATGGGTCCAGGTCTTCTGGGACAACATTTGTTTGTTCGATCCAGTCGGCATATATAAGACTGATTTCTCTAAGTTCTCGCTTCATTCGTTTTATGTGGAAAAGAAAAAAGCGGTCTTCAAATCGTTTTTGAAAAGTCTCTGTAGGAGTAGCTAGTGAGGCCAAGGGGTGATTGGCCGGCCAAAGCCCGTCTGGCCATCTCTGCCATGGGCGATTATTCATGTTCTTCTGCGTAAGGGTCTTGAGACTCTTGGTAGAAGTCTTCTTTGTCGCTACCCTTTGGTGAGGCGGGTGGTGCCAATGCAACTTGTTGATCGGGAAACATGCGAGCTACGTTAGACATAACCCGTAAGTGGACATATTGAAAAATCTCTTCCTCAGTGGCTTGAGGGTTTCTGCGAACGAACTGAGCCTTGAGTTTCTCAGGATCTATAGTGAGTAGATCCCATTCTTGCTCTCGAGGTGGTGGTAGTTGCTTCCACTCTTCAATCTCGGCTTTGATAGCGGCTACTGCGTTATCGTATAATTTTGTATGAACAAAGTGCTGTCATCGTTGGATCTCGTATGTCCGCCAGATAGCAGGAGTATTGTCGCAAGAACTATTTTCTTCACACAGACTTTGCCTTATCCAGGGAATTTTGAACCGAATGAAGAAGGTGCTTCGACCTGGTATGTATACAGGTCAGTGGATTAGCTTTGGGTAAGCGTCGGGTGGAGTTCACACCATTCATTAAAAAAAGTACGTAAGAGTTGGCTAGTGGGGTCATCAAAGATACAGATTCCCCCCCCCATCGAAGACCACCAATGGTAAAACCAAGTGGGCAGAGAGGCAGAGTGGAGGACCGAAGGGCGAAATTGGAAGTAGAAGGTATGGTTCGCGATAAGTGTTGTTAAAAAATAAAAAGTGGGAGAAGCTGGCGTCAACATAATCCCTAATAGGTATAGGATTGAGGGCCTGACGTGGGAGTAGAGAAGGCAAGAGGATGATTGGGACTAGTGGGCCACTCATAAGGTAAGAGAATGCGATCAACAAACACTTGGGTGCGGAGAACCTCGGTGTGAGGTTTCTTCTGGTTGATTAAGACATGGTGACAGCGTAAGATCTGCTGGAAGTAGGCCAGAGATTTGCCTTGTCTTTGGGGGAATTGGTAATTTCCGCCCAAGGTTTGATTTGGTAATTGCCATGCAGGTTGTTTCAATGCTAGGCCATGAGGAAGAAAGGCGACTAGGTCCTTGTGGGCCTTAGAATGCCAGGGGATGGACAGGTATGCCACATCCTTGTATGAGGGAGTAACCTCAGTACTCGTGGAGGGAGTAACCTCCTTTTGTTGTAGCGCATGCGCAAGTTCTTCTTTGGAGTAGAACGCCAATGGTTTAGGATCAACCTTATTAGGCGTCAAAGGTCCCTGTAGTCGGGAAATTTGGCTGGTAGAGCCTTGGTTCCTGCGGTTAGCAGTTTGTTTTCCTTTGTGTTTTGGCGAAGGTGGTGACCCTTTTGCCAAAAACCATGGGGGGTCCCCTTGTGAGGAAGAGGTCATTTGCCTGTAAGAAATTCCCGTGTAAGGAAATCAGGTAAGGATTTGTTTCTGTAGGTATGTATTGAATAGTAAAATCATAAACAGATAATTCAGCTTGCCATCGCGCAAATTTCTGTTTAGACACCAAGTTCTGAACGTCCTTTTGTATAATGGACTTGCAGGCTTGGCAGTCTATTCGTAAGAGAAACTGTTGGTTAAGTAAATCGTCTTGAAACTTGGAAATGCACTTTAGAATAGCAAACATTTCTTTTTTAACAGTAGAGTAGTTCTTCTGGGTTGTATTCCAGAAGCCAGAACAGTATCGTACTAACTGTTCATTGCCTAGTAAGGGCTTTTGCTTCAATATTCCTCCGTAGCCGAGGTCAGAAGTATCTGTCTCTACAACTTTGTAAAGTAGTGGGTCAGCCAAAGCTAAGCATGGTAACGCCTTTACTTTGGCTTTGACGGTTTTTACTGCTTTCGTATGTTGAGAAGACCATGGTATAGGTTTCTTCTTGAGCCTAGCATAAAGTAAATGAGTATCAGTAGCCAGATCTTTGTAGTAATCGCCTACGTAATTTAGTGCTCCCAGAAAGCGTTGGAGCTATTTTTGCTCCATGATTTCATCAGGGAATTTTGAAGCAAACTCAATAGACCTTTGGAATGGTGTATGAGTGTGTTGTGCAATGGTGTGACCCAAAAATCGTATTTCTGTTTGAAATAATTTCATTTTGGGTTCTGAAAGAACTAAACCATTTGTCAAAATTAAGGTTTTGAAAATACGTAAGTGTTTGAAATGTTGTTCTATGTTTTGAGAAAAAACCAAAACATCATCAATGTATGATAAAAGAAACTCAGAGTATGGAGTAAAAATATCGTTCATGATATGTCCAAAGGGGCATTTTTCAAACCAAAAGGCATAACATTCCATTCGTCGTGACCGAATGGGACCACGAAGGCAGTTTTGTATTTGTCTTCTTGTTTTATCTGGATTTGCCAGTACCCAGATTTTAAATCAAATTTTGAAAAGACTTCTGCTTTAACAAGTCTATTAAGGAGGTCTCATTTATTAGGTATAGGGTACCTAATCCATTGTAGGACTTTATTTAGAGGTTTGTAATTGATTACTAACCTTGGTTTTCCTCGTTCCTTTTCAGCTGCATTATTGACATAAAAGGCCGTACAGCTCCAAGGAGAGTAAGAGGCTTTAATAAGACCTTTAGTCAAAAGGTCTTGTATCTCTTTTTGACATAATGCAAGGTATTCTGCATTCATCTGACAGGGTCTAGCCTTGGTGGGTATATCAGTTTCTTTGAACCCTGGCTCATAGGGTAAGGACACCATGTGCTGTTTTCTATTCCAAAAGGCATTTGGAATATCGCTACAGACATCCCTCAACAACTCTTGTTGTAGGGCTTGTTTCTTTTCTAGAAAAGAGGGAGTGGTTAAAGTTGCTTTTAACCGAGTAGTCATAAGCTCGGTTTTAAGAGAACATAGGTGGTGTTCTTTTTCTTGGAGCAACTCAGATGTGAGAGTGTTTAGATCCCTGGGTGCTGGTATGCCTGTAACAAAAGTAAACTGATAAGGAGTGCCAAGTCTATTGGAAATAATGGCTTCTTCAGTAACTAAAAAGGGTTTTATATTAAGTAAAAAGGGTGTGCCAAGAATTATTTTGTGGGATAAATTCTTGACAATGACTGCTGGTGTATGGACAAACATTTGTCCATTCATTTTGTTACAGACATACAAACTGTCTGTCTTGCCAGCGATTTTTAAGGAATCTCCAGTAGCGGATTTTAATGTTTCTGTTGAGGGAGCAACATGTTGAGAAGGAATGACGCCTTCTCGGATGCAGTTTAAGTCTGCCCCACTATCCACCAAAGCAATAAGGTTTTTAATGATTAAAGTATCTCCTACAGCCAAAGAGATGAATACATACCATTTATGTTGGACCATACTTGTAATCATCTGCTGTAAATATTGCTCGGTTGTGGAGGTTACTTTAGGTGTAGTCTGTTCCTCAAGTGGTCCAGAACTTTCTCCTGCTAAGAAAGATAATGATTGTGGAGTATTTTGCTCTTCCACTGCTTCAAGTCTGGTGACCAATCCGAAGTAAGCTGCCTTTTAGGCATGTATTTCTTCCTTATAAGTCTTAATCTCGGTTTGGAGATCAGGTAGCTTCTTTTTTGTTTGTTGTTGATGTCGTTGAAATAGATTAGACATCGTATAATACTTGTCACAGTATTTTGGAGTGTCTTGCTTTCCTTTAAGTAGTGATTCTAAAATTAATTCTTTGTCTTTTTTATTTGTCAGACTTTCTAGTAAAGTAGACAAATCGTTGGAAGAGATCATGTTCAGAGTAGTCATCCTGAACATGGCTTCTAGCTGGTCTAGCTGTGGATCCTTAACGTCTTCGATTTCTGAAGAAGTAGGAGAAGAAGAGCTAGAAGAAACAAGAGGTTCACCAAGCTCTTGTTCTGATTCTGAAGAGGTGTTTTGCTCTTCGATTTCAGAAAGTAATTGTAATACTTTCTGTTTTTATTGCTCATCAATCTGTAATTCCAGAACCTTTTGCTTTTGTTTTACAAAACAGGTCCTGGCGTAGTTTCCAGTGCGTCCGCACTTATAACAATTAGCAGTTGTGGAAGGCTGACCTTTCTGGCGGGAACTGGAACTAGGTTTAGTTTCTTTCTTTATGCCACTGCTGCCTTTATCCTTTGGGAAAGAGGGCGGTTTGGACGGAGTTCTCCTGGAAAATCGTTTCTTATGGGGCTGAGTACTTCTACTGCACTTTGCGCAATCCTTTTCAGGTAAGTTATCATAAGCGAATTGCTGACAGAAAGTACCTAATATTTTTTGAGATATCTGATCTTGCTTAAGTTGTTTCTTAAGTCGAAGACAAAGTAGGAGACCTTGCCTAGTGCAGGCAGTTTGTAATTGACCATAATGAAGACTATTCCAGTTTATTTGTTCATTAGGTCCAGGTCGTAACATGTCCTTAACTTTCATAGCAAATTGAGTAGGTAACCCTTCTATGAAGCGCTGCTTTCAGTAAGGATTAGTAGCATCTGCCAAAGTCATTACTCTACTTCTAAAAGTAGAGATATACCAGTGTAGATCCGTAAGGGTTCTACATCGGAGGTGATGTAGCAGATACACGGTAGTTTTTGCCTATCGTTGAGGATCGACGGCGAACATAGCCATAATCCTTAGACAAAAGGTCATGAAGGCATCAGAGATGGGATGTCCTTCATTATCGAGTAGAGTATCGCCGACTCATCAATTTTAACAGCATAAGAGATTTCATGCCTGTTATCTTCTGATAAGTAATGATACCACCATCCGTAGAGATCGCCAGTAAGTCCAGCTACGATTTGGTTTACAACCTGTGCTTCAGGTAAACCTTTAGCTCGACAAACATTACAGTAAATAAACATTCTGTGTAGGGTATCAACTACACCTTTAGGGGACTCATGGTCTATGTTCCATTCGTAAATGGTTCTTGCGTCATAACTGTTGGTCATGACGAAAGGGTTTTCCTGGTTTGAGTGTATGTCAAACGGATGAGGCCTGGACGGCTTAGGTTTTTTCTCTTGCCATTTAGTGGCAATTTCTGAGTCCGCTTGTAATGGAACTCTTGAAAAAGCTGGAAAATCAGTAATGGTACTTACCTGAGGTTTTCCCAGTTTTTCCAGTAAGAGTTTTAGAAGTTCTGACTGCTGCTCCTGATCTGTTGGTGGTAGCTTTAGAACAGGCGGTTGATGCAGTATGATAGGCTTCTGTTTCGTTACTACTGTGGGTATTACCGCCTTTGAAGTTGATGCTTCGTTGGCTGAAAACTTCTTGTGACTTAAAGTCACGATCTTGGTTTCCAAGTGTTGAAGCTGTTTTCCTATGGCTTCAAGGGTAAGGTTTGTAAAATTGTTTTGCCTTATGACCTGATTTACTGTTTGAAGTATTTCCAGGGTGCTTGGAGCGCTGGAGATGACTTCTGCAGGAGAGGCTACGGCGATTGAGGCCTTTAACTTACCTTGTATGGTAAGGGAGTCCTTTGGTGGAAATACTGCTTTGACAATTGTTCATGTACTTAGTTGTCATTCCTGTTCCAAGGTAGTCAAGTACTTTGTACAAGATTCAGTAAATTTGGTGAGAAACCAAGGAATGAAATAGAAAGCATATTCCTTCCCAATCAGATCGGTGTAGTACCAGTTTTTGATGTACTGTAAATCATCCGTATTAAATATGGCAAAATACCAGTCTCGGAACCATTTGTTCGTGCTTTTATCGAATTCATTCGCTAATATGACACGAAGTGGTTGTCCAGATCGAAGTTCTTCGGCCTTAATCATTAAAGGTCATTCCCGAAGAAGGCCTGAGATTGTATACAGGGTGGGGATTTCCCTGTAGATCTGTGTAAAGATCGGCCATTTCAGGAGTAAACTGAGAAGACGCTTCTGATGCCGGAATCGAGCTTGACGACTTTCTTCCAGATGTTATCAGAGGTATTTTTTGCCGTATATTGGGAGCGAAGACTATTTCGACGTTTCCTTCTGCATCTTGAATGATCTGTTCCACTTCTCTATTATCTAGAGGGCGTGGGGCAGTGGCTTCTGTAATTTGCCAGGTGGAAGGAAAAGAGATCTCATCCCATGTTAGGGTGCGAGGAATGGCTGTTTTTGTTGACAGCTCATTATATTCTATGAGAGTAGTTTTACCTCTGGCAGAGGCTATTTTTACTTTAGAGGTTAAGTGTTTAACACTCTATAGTAAATACGGTAAATTACCGTAATAGTCTCATATTCAGGCATAAAGTCGTAATTATGAGTTCTGAGATTTAGACACAAAGCTTTCAGAAGGTGTGGATCCGAAAGGGAAAGGGCTAAGTCTGGGTAAATATTAAAGTAGACAGGACCGTTTGTCAAACTGGTTTCCATAACTCCCATGAGGGAATTTGCCCTGATAAGGCATCGGGCATCGCGTAATGCAACTAACATGGAAGTGTCTAATCCTTTAATGGTGAGCGGTTTAAGGGCCACTTGAACACATCCTATGTGAATAAAGTTGTATTTTTCCCGAAAGGGATATATATCCTTCTCTGTAAGAAGTTCAATTGTTTGTTCAGTATCTTCTATAGCAAGTGATTGCTCTAGAGTTTTTACAACATGAGACCAGGCTAGGGCAAAAGATCCTATGTTGTAAATTGGCCTTGTAGGGAATTTAGGAATGGACCAGTTGGTGAGGTCCTGCACGTCGACGGCGTATTCGTCGAGGGCGACGTTCTTGCTACGGTTGGTAGCAGACGCGAGTCGTGATCTTAGCATAACGTGTTAGAGCCGGTGAGAGTGATTCATATTTCTCATGTATTTAATTAACCCTATACTGTTCCTAAGATATTCTTATTATAGGTATCTCAAAACATTATGCTCAAATAAAGAGTTCCTGTCCAGTTCAAGACTCCTGCCGTATTACCGGCTCACTACCACTAAGGTAGATCAACACTGCTAGGCATACACCCTACCCTGCCGCTATAGGCCTTATGGGATTTCCATGGGCAACCTCTCAGTGATTCCTACTGAATAGGAGCACAAGTCCTGAACAAGTAAGAACTAAGTATTTGTTCATATTGATTAATTTGACTATAATAACAATATCAAAAGAACAGTATATTGCTAATATGATACATAGGCTTTATGAATTCTCTCTCAGGCGTTTAGCCAGTCATGGCTCTGATACCAAAGCAGAGTAGGATCGCGGCGAAATCAAAAACAAATTGAAATCGAAATGCTAATATAACCAAGCTTTTATTTATAGAAGAAAAGTACAAGAAAACTTATAAGAAACACACCAAGGCTGAAGGCAAGCAAGCAAGAGATTTCACGAAAACTACACTTCGAAAGATAATTTCTAACAAAGGGGGTGATCTCCTTTTATAGTAGAAGGAAGAGCCGGACCCGAATACAATTATCAAACATAATTTGCCGGTAGAGGCTACAAGTCCGAAAACCAGGGGCGGATACCAGGGGCGCCAGTGGTTTTGTAAAAGCAGAAAGGAGTTGCTGACGTCACTCTTCTAGAAAAGGCATTCCAGGTGGTGATAGGCCGTTTCTGGCTTCTTTGAGATGTCTTGTCATTCTCTTCCATCGTAACCACATGTAGTTTGGATAATACCTGACACTGTGGACTGTGGATGGAAATGGGTCCAGGTCTTCTTCGACAACATTTGTTTGTTCGATCCAGTCGGCATATATTGGACTGATTTCTCTAAGTTCTCGCTTCATTTGTTTTATGTGGAAAAGAAAAAAGCGGTCTTCAAATCGTTTTTGAAAAGTCTCTGTTGGAGTAGCTGGTGAGGCCAAGGGGTGATTGGCCGGCCAAAGCCCGTCTGGCCATCTCTGCCATGGGCGATTATTCATGTTCTTCTTCGTAAGGGTCTTGAGACTCTTGGTAGAAGTCTTCTTTGTCGCTACCCTTTGGTGAGGCGGGTGGTGCCAATGCAACCTGTTGATTGGGAAACATGCGAGTTACGTTAGACATAACCCGTAAGTGGACATATTGAAAAATCTCTTCCTCAGTGGCTTGAGGGTTTCTGCGAACGAACTGAGCCTTGAGTTTCTCAGAAACTGTAGTGAGTAGATCCCATTCTTGCTCTCGAGGTGGTGGTAGTTGCTTCCACTCTTCAATCTCGGCTTTGATAGCCGCTACTGCGTTATCGTATAATTTTGTATGAACAATGTGCTGCCATCGTTGGATCTCGTATGTCCGCCAGATAGCAGGAGTATTGTCGCAAGAACTATTTTCTTCCCACAGACTTTGCCATATCCAGGGAATTTCGAACCGAATGAAGAAGGTTGCTTCGACCAGGTTTGTATACAGGTCTGATCTTAGCATAACGTGCTAGAGCCGGTGAGAGTGATTCATATTTCTCATGTATTTAATTAACCCTATATTGTTCCTAAGATATTCTTATTATAGGTATCTCAAAACATTATGCTCAAATAAAGAGTTCCTGTCCAGTTCAAGACTCCTGCCGTATTACCGGCTCACTACCACTAAGGTAGATCAACACTGCTAGGCATACACCCTACCCTGCCGCTATAGGCCTTATGGGATTTCCATGGGCAACCTCTCAGTGATTCCTACTGAATAGGAACACAAGTCTTGAACAAGTAAGAACTAAGTATTTGTTCATATTGATTAATTTGACTATAATAACGATATCAAAAGAACAGTATATCGCTAATATGATACATGGGCTTTATGAATCCTCTCTCAGGCGTTTAGCCAGTCATGGCTCTGATACCAACCGTAGTAAGAACGTCGCCCTCGACGAATACGCCGTCGACGTGCAGGACCTCACCAACTGGTCCATTCATAAAATCCCTACAAGGCAAACTTACAACATAGGATCTTTTGCCCTAGCCTGGTCTCATGTTGTAAAAACTCTAGAGCAATCACTTGCTATAGAAGATACTGAACAAACAATTGAACTTCTTACAGAGAAGGATATATATCCCTTTCGGGAAAAATACAAGTTTATTCACATAGGATGTGTTCAAGTGGCCATTAAACCACTCACCATTAAAGGATTAGACACTTCCATGTTAGTCGCATTACGCGATGCCCGATGCCTTAACTGGGCAAATTCCCTCATGGGAGTTATGGAAACCAGTTTGACAAACGGTCCTGTCTACTTTAATATTTACCCAGACTTAGCCCTTTCCCTTTCGGATCCACACATTCTGAAAGCTTTGAGTCTAAATCTCAGAACTCATAATTACGACTTTATGCCTGAATCTGAGACTATTACGGTAATTTACCGTATTTACTATAGAGTGTTAAACACCTTAACCTCTAAAGTAAAAATACCCTCTGCCAAAGATAAAACTACTCTCATAGAATATAATGAGTTGTCAACAAAAATAGTCATTCCTCGCACCCTAACATGGGATGAGATCTCTTTTCCTTCCACCTGGCAAATTACAGAAGCCACTGCCCCACGCCCTCTAGATAATAGAGAAGTGGAACAGATCATTCAAGATGCAGAAGGAAACGTCGAAATAGTCTTCGCTCCCAATATACGGCAAAAAATACCTCTGATAACATCTGGAAGATAGTCGTCAAGCTCGATTCCGGCATCAGAAGCGTCTTCTCTGTTTACTCCTGAAATGGCCGATCTTTACACAGATCTACGGGGAAATCCCCAGCCTGTATACAATCTCAGGCCTTCTTCGGGAATGACCTTTAATGATTAAGGACGAAGAACTTCGATCTGGACAACCACTTCGTGTCTTATTAGCGAATGAATTCGGTAAAAGCACGAACAAATGGTTCCGAGACTGGTATTATGCCATATTTAATATGGATGATTTACAGTACATCAAAGACTGGTACTACACCGATCTGATTGGGAAGGAATATGCTTTCTATTTCATTCCTTGGTTTCTCACCAAATTTACTGAATATTGTACAAAGTACTTGACTACCTTGGAATAGGAATGGCAACTAAGTACATGAACAGTTGTCAAAGCAGTATTTCTACCAAAGGATGCCCTTACCATACAAGGTAAGTTAAAGGCCTCAATTGCCGTAGCCTCTCCTGTAGAAGTCACCTCCAGCGCTCCAAGCACCCTGTAAATACTTCAAACAATAAATCAGGTCATAAGGCAAAACAATTTTACAAACCTTACCCTTGAAGCCATAGGAAAACAGCTTCAACACTTGGAAACCAAGATCGTGACTTTAAGTCACAAGAAGTTTTCAGCCAACGAAGCATCAACTTCAAAGGCGTTAATACCCACAGTAGTAACGAAACAGAAGCCTATCATACTGCATCAACCGCCTGTTCTAAAGCTCCCACCAACAGATCAGGAGCAGCAGTCAGAACTTCTAAAACTCTTACTGGAAAAACTGGGAAAACCTCAGGTAAGTACCATTACTGATTTTCCAGCTTTTTCAAGAGTTCCATTACAAGCGGACTCAGAAATTGCCACTAAATGGTAAGAGAAAAAACCTAAGCCGTCCAGGCCTCCTCCGTTTGACATACACTCAAACCAGGAAAACCCTTTCGTCATGACCAACAGTTATGACGCAAGAACCATTTACGAATGGAACATAGACCATGAGTCCCCTAAAGGTGTAGTTGATACCCTACACAGAATGTTTATTTACTGTAATGTTTGTCGAGCTAAAGGTTTACCTGAAGCACAGGTTGTAAACCAAATCGTAGCTGGACTTACTGGCGATCTCTACGGATGGTGGTATCATTACTTATCAGAAGATAACAGACATGAAATCTCTTATGCTGTTAAAATTGATGAGTCCGACGATACTCTACTCAATAACGAAGGACATCCCATCTCTGATGCCTTAATGACCTTTTGTCTAAGGATTATGGCTATGTTCGCCGTCGATCCTCAACGACAGGCAGAAACTACCATGTATCTACTACATCACCTCCGATGTAGAACCCTTACGGATCTACACTGGTATATCTCTACTTTTAGAAGTAGAGTAATGACTTTGGCAGATGCTGCTAATCCTTACTGGTAGCAGCGCTTCATAGAAGGGTTACCTACTCAATTTGCTATGAAAGTTAAGGACATGTTACGACCTGGACCTAATGAACAAATAAACTGGAATAGTCTTCATTATGGTCAATTACAAACTGCCTGCACTAGGCAAGGTCTCCTACTTTGTAATGATCTTCGACTTAAGAAACAACTTAAGCAAGATCAGATATCTCAAAAAACATTAGGTACTTTCTGTCAGCAATTCGCTTATGATAACTTACCTGAAAAGGATTGCGCAAAGTGCAGTAGAAGTACTCAGCCCTATAAGAAACGATTTTCCAGGAGAACTCCGTCCAAACTGCCCTCTTTCCCAAAGGATAAAGGCAGCAGAGGCATAAAGAAAGAAACTAAACCTAGTTCCAGTTCCCGCCAGAAAGGTCAGCCTTCCACAACTGCTAAGTGTTATAAGTGCGGACGCACTGGACACTATGCCTGTACCTGTTTTGCAAAACAAAAGCAAAAGGTTCAGGAATTACAGATTGATGAGCAATCAAAACAGAAAATATTACAATTACTTTCTGAAACTGAAGAGCAAAACACCTCTTCAGAATCAGAACAAGAGCTCTGTGAACCTCTTGTTTCTTCTAGCTCTTCTTCTCCTACTTCTTCAGAAACCGAAGACGTTAAGGATCCACAGCTAGACCAGCTAGAAGCAATGTTCAGGATGACTACTTCTCTGAACATGATCTCTTCCAACGATTTGTCTACTTTATTAGAAAGTCTGACAAATAAAAAAGACAAAGAATTAATTTTAGAATCACTACTTAAAGGAAAGCAAGACACTCCAAAATACTGTAACAAGTATTATACTAAAGTGCTTTTCTATACTACTGTACTGTTAAAAAAAAATGCTTGCTATACTAAAGTGCTTTTCCAAGTTTCAAGACGATTTACTTAACCAACAGTTTCTCTTACGAATAGACTGCCAAGCCTGCAAGTCCATTATACAAAAGGACGTTCAGAACTTGGTGTCTAAACAGATATTTGCACGATGGCAAGCTGAATTATCTGTTTATGATTTTACTATTCAATACATACCTGGAGAAACTAACTCCTTACCTAATTTCCTTACACGGGAATTTCTTACAGGCAAATGATCTCCTCCTCACAAGGGGACCCCCCCTGGTTTTTGGCAAAAGGGTCACCACCTTCGCCAAAACACAAAGGAAAACAAACTGCTAACCGCAGGAACCAAGGCTCTACCAGCCAAATTTCCCGACTCTGGGGACCTTCGACGCCTAATAAGGTTGATCCTAAACCATTGGCTCTACTCCAAAGAAGAACTTATGCATGCGCTTACAACGAAAAGGAGGTTACTCCCTCCCACGAGTACTGAGGTTACTCCCTCATACAAGGATGTGGCATACCTGTCCATCCCCTGGCATTCTAAGGCCCACAAGGACCTAGTCGCCTTTCTTCCTCATGGCCTAGCATTGAAACAACCTGCATGGCAATTACCATATCAAACCTTGGGCGGAAATTACCAATTCCCCCAAAGACAAGGCAAATCTCTGGCCTACTACCAGCGGATCTTACGCTGTCACCATGTCTTAATCAACCAGAAGAAACCTCACACTGAGGTTCTCCACACCCAAGTGTTTGTTGATCGCATTCTCTTACCTTATGAGTGGCCCACTAGTCCCAATCATCATCTTGCCTTCACTACTCCCACGTCAGGCCCTCAATCCTATACCTATTGGGATTACGTTGACGCGTTCTCCCACTCTTTTTATTTTAACAACACTTCTCGCAACCATACCTTTTACTTCCAATTTCGCCCTTCGGTCCTCCACTCTGCCTCTCTGCCCACTTGGTTTTACCATTGGTGGTCTTCGATGAGGGGGAATCTGTATCTTCGATGACCCCACTAGCCAACTCTTACGTACTCTTTTTAAGGAATGGTGTGAACTCCACCCGGACGCTTACCCAAAGCCAATCCACTGACCTGTATACAAACCAGGTCGAAGCAACCTTCTTCGTTTGGTTCGAAATTCCCTGGATATGGCAAAGTCTGTGGGAAGAAAATAGTTCTTGCGACAATACTCCTGCTATCTGGCGGACATACGAGATCCAACGATGGCAGCACTTTGTTCATACAAAATTATACGATAACGCAGTAGCCGCTATCAAAGCTGAGATTGAAGAGTGGAAGCAACTACCACCACCTCGAGAGCAAGAATGGGATCTACTCACTACAGATCCTGAGAAACTCAAGGCTCAGTTCGTTCGCAGAAACCCTCAAGCCACTGAGGAAGAGATTTTTCAATATGTCCACTTACGGGTTTATGTCTAACGTAGCTCGCATGTTTCCCAATCAACAGGTTGCATTGGCACCACCAGCCTCACCAAAGGGTAGCGACAAAGAAGACTTCTACCAAGAGTCTCAAGACCCTTACGAAGAAGAACATGAATAATCGCCCATGGCAGAGATGTCCAGACGGGCTTTGGCCGGCCAATCACCCCTTGGCCTCACCAGCTACTCCAACTGAGACTTTTCAAAAACGATTTGAAGACCGCTTTTTTCTTTTCCGCATAAAAAGAATGAAGCGAGAACTTAGAGAAATCAGTCCTATATATGCCGACTGGATCGAACAAACAAATGTTGTCCCAGAAGACTTGGACCTATTTCCATCCACGGTCCACAGTGTCAGGTATTATCCAAACTACATGTGGTTACGATGGAAGAGAATGACAAGACACCTCAAAGAAGCCAGAAATGGCCTACCACCACCTGGCATGCCTTTTCTAGAAGAGTGACGTTAGCAACTCCTATCTACTTTTACAAAACCACTGGCGCCCCAGGAATCCGCCCCTGGTTTTCGGACTTGTAGCCTCTACCGGCAAATTATGTTTGATATTTGTAATCGGGTCCGGCTCCTCCTTCTACTGTACAAGATTCAGTAAATTTGGTGAGAAACCAAGGAATAAAATAGAAAGCATAATCCTTCCCAATCAGATCGGTGTAGTACCAGTCTTTGATGTACTGTAAATCATCCGTATTAAATATGGCAGAATACCAGTCTCGGAACCATTTGTTCGTGCTTTTACAGAATTCATTCGCTAATAAGACACGAACTGGTTGTCCAGATCGAAGTTCTTCGGCCTTAATCATTAAAGGTCATTCTCGAAGAAGGCCTGAGATTGTATACACACACACACTCACAGACACACTCACAGACACACGCACACGCACGCACGCACGCACGCACGCACGCGCATTTGTGTTTTTATTACAAGAAAGTGTGGAATGAAGGCATAACTAATTCTCTCGATCACACTCTCTCACTCTCTAAATGTTTTATGCAAACCAATTTACAGAGTACCCATGGCTGCATTCGTGGGATCATGATGGATCTATACCGAAAATATAGAGGTCAATAACATTTTTGGTATATGAAACATGTAGGCTTCCCACTGGGAAAATTAACACCTTATCCTGGAGTATCATTAGAGGACTGGGAGTATCTATGTGAGCATGTCTTCGTAGATGAAGCGTTCAAGGTAATTCCAAACCCTTGGAGGTTTAGTAGAAATATAGAGTGGATAAAAAAAAATTATATCTAATTCTTATTGCAGAACCAATAAAAAAAAATCAAGTCAACATTAGGAAGAAGAAAGTGCGGCACACCACTGGTCAGATGTCGTTCCAATAAATTTTTGCTGCTCCAGTAAGGAAAGCCTTGATGGCATAATTTATTTTCTATGAAATATTTTGTAATTTGATTAATCATTTATTGGTTTTGATGGCTTTTATAGAAAGAAATTTGTAGGATCAATCAATTCAAGCGAACCCACTATTCTGACAAAAAGGGTGGGGTACTCGAGCTAAAGAAAAATATGTAAGTTTTTTGTTTAGTATATATTACAAATTTTTGTCCTAGTTACACACTAAAATTAAAATTAAATTCAAGAACACTATTTTTGTCATATTTCTTAGGATGAGATGTTTAATGCAAGAGCTTCATAGAGTGGTGAAGTGGATGAGGAGAGAATTGTTGCAGATGTCCTCGAGTATAGGTCATGTTACATTAAAGGGCAAGGCACTGCACAACACCGTATTCCTCGAGGACCTCGTGGGATTTCTTCTTCACAGCAAGTTGAAGCTATGGTGACAGGGATACATGAAGAATATGTACGAGAGATACAAACACTGAAAGATGAAAATGCATCTATGAGGGTAGAGCACAATCAAGAGATACAACAATTACGGGAAGAACATAACAAACAAAAGCAGGAGATGCAACAGTTACTAGATGAAAATAGGCAACAGATGCAAGAGATGCTTGAGATGATTCGTAGCACACAGAGTACCAAGAGGAAGGATACATGAGCATCACACACTTGTGGGTTTATTTAGTTTTTCGTCAAAGTAAATTCATTGCTCCTACTTTTGTGTATTTTGAATTTTATATCATTTTGTATAATTAAAAAGTTTTTTTTTGCCTATTAAGGGTGATTATGAATATTGTATGCCTCAATTTTATTGTTATATAGGTTTTTATATCCTATATTTTTGTTAATTAGGTGGTTGGTATTTATAAATTTTGAGTTATTAAGAACATTTAATGTCTTAATTGCTTTTATATAGGTTTACAAACAAAAAAAAAAAAAAAAAAAAAAAAAAAGAAAAAAAAATATTTGTCACAAAATTAGAATTTTGTACCAATAAATAACTTAATTGTCATGAAATTTGAAAGTCGTAACAAAAAACAACTGCACAAAACGTAGCCTATTGACGATTTTTGTCACGAAATTACTAATTCGTGACAACAAATAAGGCAAACCGAAAAATTCATGATTGAATTAATGTCACAAAATATATATTTCGTAAGTAATGAAGAATAAAAATAAATCTTTAAAGTCTACATTTTAGTCACAAAAATAATTTTTGTGACAAAAGAGATTTTTTTTTTTTTTTTTACTCTGTATGTTACGAATTTAGTGTTTTGTAATAGATGGAAAAAAATTAATTGTTACGATCTATTCGATTCGTAACAAATAGAAATCTTTGTTGTCACAAAAATAATTTTTGTGACAACAGAGTGATTTTAGCTTTTTTTTCATTTTTTACAATGTTTGTTACGAATTTAGTGTATCGTGACAAGAGGATTGGCACTTCTATCACGAAAGCTTAAGTTCGTGACAAAAACTATTTGTCACGAAAATGTGGTTACGAACCTTTTGTCACAAAAAATTTGTAACATAAGGCTTTTGTCATGAATTTTTGACTTCTTGTTACAAAATTCTTTCGTGACAAAAGATCTTTTTCCTTGTAGTGAGAATTTGTGTTACAATTGTGTTTGAATATCAAGGAATGCGAGTACAATCTCCTATTCTTCCTCTGATTTGATCTCCGTGTGAATTTGATGAAGTTTAAGCTTCTGGCGAGTAGTCGTCGAAATCCAAGTTTCGGGAACGAGTGTGCACGAACTGTTACGGCTTTGGTCGGTCAGACGGAAGTATTTGTGTTCCGCGTGTATCGACTTGTTGACATTGCCGGCGAACGTGTAGAGTTACTCCGATTGAACTAGTGAATTTCGATGAACGGCGAGTTGCTTGACTTCTTTGGCTCGAAAGAGCTTCTGTGCGTGAGAATTCTTCTCGGTAAAAGATTTTCGAGACCTTGTGACAGAGCTTTTTTGGCTATTTGTAGCCGACTCTGTGCAGTTGTTGAGGGTCGATCCCTGGAATAGGGATCACGATCCCCTTTTGGCTGTAGTTGTTGAGATGAGAGGAGGACCAGGAGTTCCTCTGCTGGATCCCTTAAAAGGAGATCGCGATGTCTTTTCTTGGCTTCCACCGTTGGCGACCAGACTTAGTCGCTTAACTGATGAGTTAAGTGGAATCGTGACATGGCTGCTGACTGGTGCTGACGCGGTGGCTCACTGCTGACTCGGGCGTCGACTGTATCGATGACGTAGCGACGCGAATGGGCTACAACGAATGGCTTTGAAAATTGATAGAGCCTACCCACGACCATTGTTTGATGGGTTGATGGCCGTTTGGGCTCGTCGAATTTGGGCCGTTCACATTTTGGTGCATACACATATCAATTACAATTAAGTTGAAATAACACTAATTTAAAATATGAGACATAAAAAGAAAACCTTATCTTAGTTTAAGACAAAGACCCAGTATCAATTAAAGTTCAAAATTTTAATAATAATTTAAAAAAATGAAACATATCAATTAAAATTTAAAAGTTGAAATAACACTATATGCACTAAAATGCGACCAGCCCAATTTCGACGAGCCCAAACACCCATCAGTCCAGCAAGCGATAGTCGAGGGTAGACTCCGTCGATTTTCGAAGTCATCTATCATAGCCCATTGTCGGATCCATTCGTCTCGGCGCATCATCAACACAGTCATCGTCCAGTCAGCAACAACTCATCGAGTCATCGCCATGTCAGCATGAGTCAGCAGACAGCCATGAGTCAGCTATTTCAAACGAGTTAGCGACCAAGTCTGGTCGCCAACGGTAAAAGCCAAGAAAGGCCGCGATCCTCTTTCGGGGGATCCAAAAGGAGGAACTCCCCGGTCTTCCTCCCATCTCAACTACAGCAGCACAAAGGGAATCGTGATCCCCTTTCCCAGGAAAATTATTCAACCACTGCACAAAATCGGCTACAAATAGCCAAAAGCGTTCTGTTCCAGGGGTTGGAAAAAAATCAAGTTTGAAAGGCATTCTAATGGAGAAATCACTCCACGCACAGAGATCCTTTCTCAAAATGAAGGTCTGAAAACTCCTTCACCGAGAAGAAACTCCCATCGACAGAAACGCTTTCGAGCCAAAGAAGAAGCCAAGCTACTTGTGGTCCGTCGTAACTTCGTAGTTCAAATCAGAGCAGCTCTACACGTTCGCAGGCAATGTCATAAGTCGACATACGCGGAGCACAAATACCTCCGTCCGACCGACCAAAGCCACAACAGTTCGTGCACACTCGTTCCTGCAACTCGAGTTCCGACGACGTCTTCGCCAGAAGCTTCAACTTCACTAAAATTGTAATGGAGATCGAATCATAGGAATACTAGAAGATTGTACCTGCAATTTTTTGATACTCACACCCAAATTGTAACACAAATTATTCTGTTATAATCGAATTACACTCTCGGTCGCACCCCTTCGCGGATCGGCGGGTTTTTGGTGAAACAGATTTGGCACGCCCGGTGGGACATTTCCTGCCTCTCATCTCCTTCTCCGTCCAAAAAAAAAACCTCTCCAACCTCAGCCATGGCCAGCGACGCCAACAACGGCAACAACAACAACAACAACAACAACAGGGGTAAGCAAACTGCCACCTCAAGCTCTGCTCACCCGCGCCCTAACGCGACTGCAAGCTCAACCGCTGGAGCTCGTGGACCAGCTGCAGCATCTTCGGCCGACCTCCACGCTCTTACCTCTCCACCACCGGCCATTCGCCCAATTACAAGGGCTTTGGCTAGAAGCTTGTCCACCGGGCAGGCTCCTTTCATGCGCGACGCGTGCCGTCCAAGCGTTATCTTCGTGCCACAAGCTGCCACGGCCTCTACCAAGCCAGCAGCGGCCTCCGCCAAATTGATGCCAGCGATGGCCAAGCCAACATATTTGGCCATCGCTCCCTCTCCTCCTACTCGCAGCCCAACCGTCAGCCCGATCCAATCGCCGCCATCGCGAAGGAGCTCTATCGTCCCTACCCTGGTACAACGATATGAGCAACATGGGGGCATCACTTCCTCCTCCGCGGCAAGGATGCATTCGTCGCCAACTGCTCCAGTACAGAGAGCTTTGCCAGAAGATAGATCTCCAGTCGTGACTGTCTCTCATGACCTCTTGGCAGCGCTCAATGCAGCAGCGGGTCCACCACCCATCCGTTCACCTCGCCGACAGACACCGGCAACTTCCCCTGTCGCAGCATCACCTGTTCCTCCATGCCGAATCTCACCGGCGACTGCCACCGCAAACCGGTCGCCCACCGCAACCACTCCACAATTGAGAACGCCGATGACCGTTTCTCCTATGCGGTCGCCGATCGAAACCTCGACCAGACCATCAGAATGGCCGCGATGATCGTCAGAATGGCCGCGATGACAACCTCGGTCAAAACCATCAAAGAGCAGCTTGCCGAAATGCAAGCTGCGCTCAAAGAACAAAGTGAGCAGCAGCGCATCAAAGACGCGCAACTCGCAGCTCGTGATCTCCAGATCACGAGAATTTTAGAGCAGCTCGAAATGGGCGCCGCAGCAAACAACACTGGTAGCGTGTCTCAAGAAATTGACCGAAATCGGGCGACTACCAGTGGCTCAGCCGAACCACTGCCAGAAGATCCTTCCTCCGACGACGAGCTGCCGCCCGTCACACTAATTGCCATTCGTCGAGGTCGAACTGAAGCAGATCCGGCTGCTCTCACACTCGACGCAGTCACAGAGCTCATCAACCACGCTGTACGGAACAGCTCGGGCGACAACAAATCTGTCGCATACCAGAGGTTGTACACGCAAAGGACTCAAAATATCCAGATGTCGGTCGGCTACCATCCTCCGAAGTTCCAGCAGTTCAACGGCGACAGGCATCCCAAACAGCACGTCGCCCACTTCATTGAGACCTGCAACAACGCCGGCACCGACGGCGACTTGCTGTGTTAAACAATTTGGCCAGTCGTTGAAGGGAAAAGCCTTCGACTGGTATATCGAGCTTGCCCAGGAGTCAATTGACAGCTAGGAACAATTGGAGCGCGAATTCCTCAGCTGATTTTACTGCACCCGGCGCACCGTCACACTGGTCGAGATCGCCAATCTCAAACAAAAGAAGGGCGAGAAGGTGGTCGACTACATCAACCGGTGGAGGAACTTGACCTTAAACTGCAAAGAAAGTTCAAACCTATCCCTTGAAGCCGAAATTGAGATGTGCTCGCAAGGGATGCAGTGGGAACTCCTGCGTTACATCCGAAGTCGGAGGCCGGCCGACTTTCAAGAGCTCACAACAGAAGCTCATAACATGGAGAACCTTATGGAGGAGCGAGGAGAAGAAGGATCCTCTTCTGCTGACCCTCGCAAAAAGGGGAAGGCACCAGCCGCGACCACGCCCAAAGACACGAAGGAGAAAACAAAATCTTCCTTCGCGATGAACGCTTTCGAGCCCATCAAGGTCGGAAGCAAGGTCAAAGCAACTTACATTCCACGGCAACCAGCTGGGGGCACTTATCGAAGGTCGTCACTGGAGGAACGACAGGCGAAAAAATATCCGTTCGTCGACGCAGATGTTTCCATCATGCTGGATCAACTACTCGAAAACCACTTACACAAGTTGGCATAAATTAAAAGACCTGTCGACCTGTCCAAGAGCAAGGATCCAAACTTTTGCAAGTACCACCGCCTAGTCAGGCATCCGACCGAGAAATGATTCATCTTAAAAGACCGGATCATGGAGCTGGCGGCTCAAGACCGCATCAAAATCGAAGGAGCTGAAAAAACAACCTCCTCACATGTCATCTCCATCCAAGCCGAGCCAAACCGGCGAACTCGACCAAATAAGCAGTAGGTCACAAAGGAGTACCGTCCAAAATCCGGTCCCTCTAACCGACCACACCACAACAACAGATGACCACGGGCTAAGGTCGCACCAAAACCGGCACCCCGTGAAGAAGCTGCAGCCGGTGCAGAGGGGTGGATCCTGGTCACCCAGAGAAAGAAGCCTATTCGAGAAATCGAACCGGCATCGGCCAACACCAGAACAAAAGCAAAGCGGCCGAACAAAAGAGCCGCGAAGCACCAAAAGAAAGCTCCCAGGACCGACGTCCAGGGGGCAAACAAAAAGTAAAGAAGACCCGTCACATTGGCGGAGTTCTTCCCAAAGGAGTTTTTCGCGCCGCCAGCAATGGTGACGATCTGTTCAGCGGCTCCTCCCGAGTCGACGGCACAGAAAAACAAAGGCAAGCGACCGGTCATCGAATGCGACGACCTCGAGACCTCACTGAAGCAAATCTCGTCACTGAACGAGATAGAAGATGATCTCGACTTGGCCATTCTGTCAAGATAAGCTCTAATTCAGGTCCTCGACAAACCAGAGGAACTCCAAGACGAAGTTGAAATGCTGCTTATGAGGAAGCACGACCTGCCTAAAGTCCGGTTAACTCCGCTTTACAGAAAGGAAGAAGAAGATGCGCTATCTTCCCCGCAACTTGCAAAGTCAGAAGAAG
The DNA here is from genome assembly GCA_019845555.1 of Aristolochia fimbriata. Classification (NCBI taxonomy): domain Eukaryota; kingdom Viridiplantae; phylum Streptophyta; class Magnoliopsida; order Piperales; family Aristolochiaceae; genus Aristolochia; species Aristolochia fimbriata. The sequence continues at coordinate 20,751,144 of CM034081.1, forward strand.
CACTCGTTGTTTCATGCCTGTTGTGCATGACCTTTCGAGAAGAGGACGCACAGTTGGGGACGAAGAATCACAACAGACCGTTATTCGTCTCTGGCTACATCAGAGACCAAAAAATCAATCGCATTCTCGTCGATTGTGGATCCGCAGTCATTCTGCCGATTCGTACAATGAAAAATGTCGGCCTCTCTGCTGGCGACCTCTCTCCGAGCTCCCTCCATATCCAAGATTTTAACTAGGAAGGCCAGAGGATGCTCGGCATGATTAATCTCAAACTGCTTATTGGCGACATGGTGGAAGAAACTCCATTTCAAGTCATCGACTCAAGAACATCTTATAATCTGCTCTTGGGTCGACCGTCGCTTCACGCGAACGAAGTCATGTCGTCGACATTGCATTAGTGCTTCAAGTACTGGGACAATGGCGAGCAAAAGATAGTGTACGCCGATGAAAGACCATTCACAGAGGCTGAAACATCGTTCACAGACGCAAAATTCTATTTGACAACCAGACCGATAGTCAAATTGTCACCCTGGCCGAACCAGGCGCCAAAAGCCAATAACACTCCGACGCAAGCTGCATCGTCCAAACAGCCGACACAAGCTACGTCTACCAAACCACCTACGCAAGCCGCATTTCCAAAACAGGCCACGACGCAAGTCGTGTCCCCAAAATACCCGGCACACAACAACCAGCAAGCACACGGCCACAAACCAGCCGCAACAACTCCACTGCCGACGCAGTGCAATGTACCTATCCTACGGTACATCCCACTGTCGCAAAGAAAGAAAGGAGAGGCTCCCTTGGTCGTCTACACAAAATCCAGCCGACCCCTTTGCCAAAAAAAGTCACCCTGCCTTTGCCCAAGCTGGAGGAAAGAAGTATCGTGAAACAATTTTTGAATCTCGACTCGCTTGAATGAAGGTTTCTACCCGAACGCCTACCGACTGATGGCCAGAGCCGGGGGTAACCATGAGAAAGCACCCGTCACTCTACTAGTCCTCACTCCAGAACAGGAGAAACTGTGAAACGAAGGTCATCAAATCAATCAGGGTCGCCTAGGCCTCGGTTACTAGAAGGAGAAACCAATTAAAATTTACAGAGCTCAGACGAAGGCGGTCAAGATAACCAGAAAGATGTCGGCAGATGTACATCAAGTTTCAGTCGGCCAAACCCCGGCGAAAAAGAAAAACGGTTCGAGCCCGGTGATTATTTACACCTTGAAGGCAGCCATCGCACGAGCTCGCGCATACGACTTAGTGATGGTAAACCATATCTCTGTTGTCGATGACAATCAGGAGGATGACGAGTTCATTTTGAAAGAGGCTTTGGTTGAGTTCGAAGAAGGCAGCCAGTCAAAAATTGACCAATTAAAGAAAGTTGACTTGGGCACAGCAGAGGACCCGAGGCCAACATTCCTCAGTGCTTCACTGTCGGCCGAAGAAGAGATCGAGTACATGTCCCTACTTCGCGAATATCGCAACATATTCACTTGGAATTACACAAAAATGCCAGGCCTTGATCCACAAGTCGCAGTACACAAGTTAGTGGTTCATCCTTCTGTTCGGCCAGTCAAGCAATCACAACGGTGGTTTCGGCCAGAGCTCGTACCAGAAATTGAAAAGGAAGTCGACAAATTGATCGCTGCCAATTTCATCAGAGAGGTGAAGTACCTGTCCTAGATTGCAAACATCGTCCCAATCAAGAAGAAGACCGGCCAAATTTGGGTCAGCGTCGACTTTCGCGACCTGAATAAAGCCTATCCGAAGGACGACTTCCCTTTGTCGATAACGGAACTAATGGTCGACGCAACGACGGGTCATGAAGCTCTATCTTTCATGGACGGTTCCTCTGGTTACAACCAAATTCGGATGGACCCTAAAGATGAGGAGCTGACCGCATTTCTCACTCCTAAAGGCATCTTCAATTATAAAGTGATGTCGTTCGGACTCAAGAATGCTGGTGCGACATACCAGAGGGCAATGCAAAATATTTTTGACGACTTCTTGCGCAAGCGCGTCGAATGCTATGTCGACGACCTGGTCGTAAAGACGAAGGAGCGGTCAGACCATCTTCTCGATCTCAAGGCAGTGTTCGAGCGACTTCGACGGTTTCAGCTCAAAATGAATCTGTTGAAGTGCGCATTCAGTGTCACCTCGGGCAAATTCTTGGGATTCATTGTTCATCATCGAGGAATTAAAATTGACCAGTCAAAAATCGATGCGATCCAAAAGATGCTGGAGCCCAGAAATGTCTCTGAACTCAAGAGCTTCCATGGTCACTTGGCATATATTCGGCGTTTCATCTCAAATTTAGCCGGGAGATGCCAGCCATTCAGCCGCCTACTACTAAAGAAAGATACGCCGTTCGAGTGGGATGAGTCTTGCCGAAATAACTTTAACAACATAAAGGCGTACCTCACCAAGCCGCTAGTGCTCGTCGCTCCAATCATTGACAGACCGTTGCTGATGTACATCGCAGCACAAGAGAAGTCAGTTGGAACACTCTTGGCTCAATGCGACGAGGACAATAAAGAACGTTCTCTCTACTACCTGAGCCGAACACTGGTGGGCGCAGAACTCAACTATACTCCGAAATAGAAGACCTGTCTGGCACTCAACTTCGCAATTCAAAAGCTCCAGCATTACCTCCTGGCACATTCGACGAACTTGATTTCGCGAGCCGACCCATTGAAATACATCATGTCACGACCAATCCTCTCTGGTCGACTGGCTAAGTGGGCATTGCTGCTATCGAAATTCAAAATCAACTTCGTACCACAACGCGCAATCAAAGGCCAAGCACTGGCGAACTTCTTGGCCGACCACCTGGTGTCGGCCGAATGGGAATTAACTGAAGAGTTCCCAGATGAAGAAATCTTCCTGGTCGAGTTGCTCCCCCCTTGGGAGATGTATTTCGATGGCACCACGCGAAGAAATGGAGCCGACGCAGGAGTCTTGTTCATTTCACCGAGAAGGGACCTGCTCCCGTATTCGTTTGTCCTGACTCAAAATTGTTCGAACAACGAAGCAGAGTATCAAGCTATCCTCCTCGGACTCGGCATGGCGGTCGAGATGAAGCTGCCGCAGTTAAACATTTACGGTGACTCGGCTCTTGTCATCAAGCAGCTCATAGGGGAGATTGTTGGGTGTCTAGCAAGTGTACTAGGTCAGCAAGTAATATAGACTCGAGAGTCTAGATATCGATCCCACAGAGACCTTGATGAGAACTCAGTTTAAGCAAAGATTTTTCTACTGATTGAGAAAAAAAAAATTTGGTTTTTTTGAGAACTGGAAAAGAAAACAGAATTAAACTACTGGAGTAGATGAGTAAGCCTTATGGAGATGAGAAGTTGGGGAAAAGTGTCAATCCCTCCTAATTATTAACATGTAAAATTCTGATTTTATAGCTCAAGTACCTTTACCTTGACTTAGGTTTTGAAAACCTGGTTACCCATATACAGGAAATAACTTTCACCTATTCCTTGAACTCCATCACAATCCGGAAACATTCAAATCCTAGGTGCATAAATATAAAAGCTTAAAAATTAACTCTCTCTTATTCAGAACAAGAGTTATGAAAAGTCACATCGCTTTTCCACTAGTCTCCATCACAATCCGGAACGATCTAGTTTAGAAAAACGAGTTGTTTTAGAAAACAAAGACTCATATAACTAACCCAAATCTCTATTGAACTTTAACTTCTCTATTCGAACCTCGTTAAACTTCAAATATCAATTCAGATTAGAAATAAGCAGTAAACTCAGATTCTAAAACAAAAGCAAGATACTTTATTGCTGTAAACTTCAAAACTTAAACATGTAACAACTAGGAGTTCATGGCTTCCCCAATAGAGAGAGACTACTCCATGCTAACAGTATAAACACATAAAAAGGATTCAATCACAGCCATGGAAATAAAATAAACCAAGTACTGAAACCCCCTTTGAAGGACAGCATTTAGCTTCTCTTGTGCCTTGACTGAAATCTCCACCTCCTCTCTCTAAAGTGCCAAGAGACTCCCTCTGGACTTTCTCTCCTCTCCAAACTAACTAAAACCAATGAAGAACTAAACTAAAAACTATACTAAGAGCAGAAACTGGATTTACACCCCTATTTATACTGTTCTGCTGCCCATGCATTGTAATTTTGTCTCTGTCCAGGGGTATGAAGTATGCCTTCCAGACCTCAGAATTTATTGAAATTACATGAGAACCTTCCTTCAATGGTCCTTGCCTTGTGTAAGAAATTTGAGTCCATTCTGAGTTGGGAAACTCGAGATATGATGTTGATAAGTTGGATTGCTTCAGCAGCCAATTCTAGCACTGGGTCCACCACTTTGAAAATATAAAACTCTAAAAACCCGAATTGGATTGACCTGAATTTTCGTAATATGATTCTTTATCCCATCAAGAATCTTCAGTCCAAATTTTGGTTCAATTGGGAATCAGGAACTCCAGATATGCTTTTCTTAAAATTCAGATTTCTCTTCTCTTCTAGCAGCAGTTTCCTTCTTTGTATTGAACTTCTCTTCTTAGTCATTCAAAACACCTAGGACCCGAGCAAATTTCCTTAGAATCTTCATAGATACATTCCTTAGGCATTTAGGATTTCTTCTCCTAAGTTTGGGAGTTATTGGTTGTCAGGATCCCGAGAATTCCGTAATTTGCGTTGCTGAGTCATCGGCGCGGTCGCGCCAATAATATGCCTGGTTATGGCGCGGTCACACCACTGGAGCAGAATTCTTTCTAAGTCAGGAAACGGCCATCGAATCAGAGAAGAGTTAGGAGACTTCTTGGCGCGGCAGCGCCATATTTAGTTGTAATAGTGGCGCGGCAGCGCCAGTCCTTAGAAACTTTGCTGACTTCCCAAAGTAGCACTCTGAAATCTTTCTAAGGCAACTGTTTAGCGCGCCAGTGCCAATGGTAGTGTCATCTTCATGGCGCGGTAGCGCCTTCTGGGGGCGCGGTCACGCTGTTTCACTTTCCCGAATTGTCCTCTTTGAAACCTTCCTAGCCATTGGGAATTTTCTTCATTTATTTGAATTTTTGACCATTTTCTCGGCGCGGTCGCGCCAGAATCAGCGCGGTCACGCCGGTCCCTTTTTTGGCTCTTTTTGCTCTTTTCTACTTCAATTTCTCTCTGAATCCAGATTTTCTTCTTCTACCGGTACCTGAGACACAAAACATGAATTTGAGTCATATATGTCATTTTCATGCTAATAATCAACTCAAAATGGAAATTTATGATCATTAATTCATGCATAAATAGTGTATTTCAGACACTTATTAGAGTTCAAGGTAAAGAAACTCGAACTCATCCCATTCTGGAGACATGCAAGTGAACTTCTAGCCCAAATTTCAGAAGCCTCACTCCACTACGTTCCTCGATCCGAAAATGGGCCAGCCGACGCATTGGTTGGAATTGCGGCCAGTCTTGCGCAATTCGACGAACGGCCGAACCAAGTTCCAATTTGCGAGAGATGGGTTGTCCCTCCACCGATTGAAGAAAAAATAGAAGAAGAACATACAGAAGAGATGGAAGAGTCTCTCCCAATCTCGGCCAGCCAAAATGAAGCCGAAGATTGGTGAGAGTCTATCTCAAATTTTTTTCGCTACGGCACACTACCTGTCAACCTGCGAGAGCGAGTCCAGATTCGCCGAGCAGCCCCAAAGTACGTTATCATCCATGACGTACTCTACCAAAGGTCGTATGAAGGCCTGCTCCTTCGATGCTTATCAAAAGAAGAGGGGGTGCAAGTGCTAAAAGAGACAGTGGAATTTGCAGCGCGCACCAGGCTGGCCCGAAGGTCCATCTACAAGTCAAGCGATTGGGCTATTATTGACCGTCGATGCTCAGAGACGCCATCGAAATGGCTCGAACTTGCAAACAGTGCCAACTCCATGCCGATTATATACACCAGGCGCCGGAACCGCTTCACCCAACCATCGCATCATGGTCATTCGAAGCTTGGGGGATGGACATCATTGGTCCCATCACTCCTAAATCCGACTCCGACCGGCAATACATCTTGGCTGCCACCGATTACTTCACAAAATGGGCCAAAGTTCCTACCTACCGAGAAGTGAAAGCCATCATCGTCGTCGACTTCATTCGAACTAAAATTATCTATCGATACAGAGTTCCCCGATACATAATGACGGACAACGGTACGCCATGCAAAAACAAAGTCATGGACCGCTTCTGCGAGAAATTTTGCATACAACAGCGGACGTCGTCGGCTTACAATCCGGCAGCCACCGATTACTTCTCGAAATGGGCCGAAGTCGCTGCCTACCGAGAAGTCAAGGCAACCACCATCGCCGACTTCATTCGAACTCATATCATCTACCGATATGGAGTTCCTCGGTACATAGTGATGGACAATGGCACACCGTTCAGAAACATAGTCATGGACCACTTCTGCGAGAAATTTCGCATACAACAGCGGACATCGTCGGCTTACGATCCGGCAGCCAACAGACTCGCAGAAGCCTTCAACAAAACGCTATGCAAGATCCTAAAGAAAACCATCACCGCCAACAAAAAGAGTTGGGACAAAAAGCTCTGCGAAGCCTTGTGGGCATACAGAACGTTGTTTCGAACGCCAACCCAGTCGACCCCATATTCGCTGGTTTACGGCACCAAAGGAGTGCTCCCTCTCGAAGTACAACTTCCCTCTCTACGAATAGCGATGAGAGAAGGACTGACGACGGAGGAGTGCGCCCAGCTGCGACTCGCTGAACTTGAGTCACTCGACGAGCAGAGATTCGAGGCACAACAACGTCTCGAATGTTATCAGTCTCAGATGACACGAGCCTTCAACAAAAAGGTACGGCTCAGGTCATTCCAAAAAGGAGACCTCGTGCTCGCAGTCCGACGACCCATGCTCTTTACGAGCAAAACGGGGGCAAGTTCGCACCGAAATGGGAAGGACCGTATTTGATACAGGAGGCCTACACCAATGGCGCCTACAAGCTCGTCACTTCAAACGGTTCGGAGCTACCGATAACGAACAGTAAATTCCTCAAACGATTTTACCCAGGAAGGGCCAAAAAAAAAAAAAAAAAAAAAATGGAGAATCAAATAAAAGAGACAGTACTTCTCATTGCAAAAAATATATGTGTGATGAGAACAATGCAAGCCTCACGACAAAAAAAAATGAGGCAACAAATAGTTCAAATAGAAAAAGAAAGGAAAAGGACGACATCAGAGCCGCGGGAGCTCAAAACCGGCAACCCGCCCCTTCAGTCGGATCACTTGAGCTCGGGCGTCAGACAACTCTCTTCCTTCCTGTTCGCTGAAGGTAGGCCGAGCTCGAACCTCAGCCAAACGTCGACGAATGATGGTAGCCTCCTCGTTTTCTGCATCAAGTTGTCTCTTCTCGTTCGCAATTTGTGCATCCAAAGTGTTAAGGCGAGCTAAAACTAGAGCAAGCTGCTCATGAAGTCGCTTCTGTTCCTCTTCGGCAGCCTTCCGAGCCATCAGATTTTGATCGAAACCAACAGCTATTCGATCGCGATGGTCAGCCACACATTGGCAAGCTTGAGTAAGCTTAGCCTCTACAACTCGGCGTTCCTCCAGACTGAGCTTCCCCTCCAGTGAACAGTGCAAATGCTGAAACCGAGCTGCTCCGGATGCAAAATCCTCAACCCACTGATCCAATATAGATATGTCAATACCCACCTCCTTCAATTTCTCCAGAAAAACGTGGTTATCCTCGACTAACTCGGGTGAACATGGATCGCTAGACGACAAAAGATCCGTCTTGACAAAGTCCTCCCACAACCCCAAAGCCGCCTTCTGAAGCTTCAGCTTTGTCCTCGGCCACAGGACGACTCCACAAATCATGCACACTCTTGGGCATTGGAGCAGATACAGATTGACCGCCGAAAACAGACTCGTTGTGAGGCGATAACATTGATTTCTCTTGTCTATCTAAGCCCCTAATCCGTAGGCAGCGTCGTGCAACACGGTCCGCAAGAACAGAAGCATCTGATATAGTCAGACCAAGGAAGGAGAAGGACGTTGACGCGGAAGACATCTGCGACAAAGCAGGAAAAGTCAGGTACGCAGTTCATTTCTCTCTATTCAAAAAAAAAAAAAAAGTGAGTCTCCTGCGACCTGGGATGGAGAAGTCTAGGTCGCAAAACAAAAAAAAGAGAAGAAGAAAAATAGAAAAAACGCAAGTCGAAAAAAAAAAAAGGGGGGGGCGACAAAAAAGACCAGTCGTCTGTGAAAGAGAAAGAACGGAGAAAGAAAAAAAAAGAGAGAGGGGAAATACCACTTGGCTGGCAAACCAAATCACTTTCGAAGTAAAGCTCTTTGCGAGCAAAGTTCAACAAATTCACGCCCGGCGACAGAGCCGGACGGGACCAAAACAAACTGCCTCGCGCCCAGTAACTAAGCCGACCGCGATCAAAACAACAAACTCCAGTGCCCGGCGACCGAGCCGAACACAACCAAACAGAGAATTCAGCATTTGGTGACAGAGTCAGACGCCGCACATTCGATCCCAGTGCCTGACGACTGAGTTGGACGGGAAACGAATGCTGCAAAACAACAAACTCCAGTGCCCGGCGACCAAGCCGGACACATCCAAACAGAGAATTCAGCATTTGGCGTCAAAATTAGACGCCGCACATTCGATCCCAATGCCTGACGACTGAGTTGGACGGGAAACGAATGCTGCAAAACAACAAACTCCAATGCCCGGCGACCGAACCGGACAAAACCAAACAGAGAATTCAGCATCTGGCGACAGAACCAGACGCCGCACATTCGACCCGAGTGCCTGACGATCGAGTCGGACGGGAGAAGAATGCTGCAAAAACAAAAGAAACTGCCCGACGACTGAGCCGAGCAGAATCAAAAGTTTTGCGACCAGCCATATAGTCGGCCGCGATCAAAACAACTGAACAAGTGTTCGGCGACCGAGCCGAGCACAGTTCAAACCCTCGCGACCAACACCTGGCGACCGAGCCGGGTGCAACCAAAATAGGAGCATTGTGTTCGGCGACCGAGCCAGACGCAGCCAGACGAAGTCAGGTATGTTACTCCTCTTCGAAAAAAAAAAAAATAACAAAAATAAAAAGGTTGCGACTAAAAGAAGTCGTCGCAAAAGAAAAGAGCTGCGACAAAAAGAAGCCGTCGCTAAACAGAAAAAAGGTCGTGAGAAAAAGAAGTCGTCGCCAAACAAAAAAAAGAGCTGCAACAAAAAGAAGCAGTCGCAAGAAAATAGGAGGTCGACACTCACTCGCGCACCTGGCAACCAACCCGGCTACGACCACAACAACTTGCACCGGCAACCAACTCTGGCCGGCTGCGACCAGACTGCAATTCGCACCCGGCGACCAAGCCAGGTGCGCTAGCGCAGACATTCTGCCTCCCGGCGACCAATCGGGTTCAGCCGAATCAAAATCTCGGCACCCGACGACCACAAACAGAATCCAGCATCTGGTGACCGAGCCGGATGCGACCCATATTAAACTCTCCACACGGCGACAGAGCCAGGTGTGCTTTTGGGTCAAACGACGCAAAAAAGTTATTGGTCTGTCACATTGACAAACCGACGGACACCAGGAGTGCATAAAAAGAGCCGCCTCGAGAGAGGAAAGAGAGAAAAAAAAACACAAAGAGGAAATTGAAAAAAAAAAAAAAAAAAAGAGAAAAAGCGTGAAAAAAGAGAGAGAGACTTAGGGAGGAGTTGAAAATGAGAGGAGAGAAAAAGAAGAAGAAAGAGGGAGGAAGAGGAGAAGAAAGAAAAGAGAGTGGGACCCCGGCAGACTCGAATCAGCCCGAGACTACCAAGGGAAAAGAAATTGTTTACAGTACCTCTAATTTCTGGTTCGCGGAGGATTTCAACATAGGTCGGGGCTCGAAGCAGACCGTCTCTCAAAGTTCACAGACAGAGAAGCTTCAACAATTCGCAGACTCCCAAATCACAGTTCACAAACTTTCTCCCAGGGCAGAAGTTCGTCAGATGAGTCAGTGCCACGCAAGGCGGGGCCCACAGCGCAGCTCCCCTCTCCTCCTGTGCAGATTCAATTCCGCCAAAGCAAAATTTTGTCGGATGAGTCTGCACCACGCAAGGGGGCCCACAGCGCAGCTCCCCTCTCTCCTGCGCATATTCAATTTTGTCGAAGCAGAATTTTTTGCGGATGAGTCGGGCCACACGCAGGGGGGCCCACAAAGACAACTCCCCCCTCTCCTCCAGCGCAGATTCAATTCCGCCGAAGCAAAATTACACCAGATGAGTCAGCGCCACACAGGGTGGGACCCACAGCGCAGCTCCACTCCCTCCTGCGCTACAACCAAGTCTGTCAAAGCATAAGGTCGCCGAATTAGTCAGCGCCATGCCCGGCCCACAGCGCAGCTCCCCTCTCCTCCTGCACAGATTCAATTCAGCCAAAGCAGAAGGTCGCCGGATGAGTCAGTGTCACGTAAGGCGGGGCCCACTGCACAGCGTTCCATCTCCTCTTGCACAAAACAAAGTCTGTCAAGCTCTCTGAAGATTGTCAGAACGCCAATTCCAAACTACTAAAGCAGTCTCCAACCATGGCATCATAGCAAATTCAATTCAGGTGCTTTTCCCTCCCCGTATACTGATATGTATATCCCTATACGTATATGTATATGCAACAAAAAAAATAAATAAATAAAAATAAAAAATTCTAACAGCCCTAAAAACTGCAAGAGGGCCAAAAAAATGATGAAAATTTTTTTTTTTACAAAATACGTGTACAGAAATATACACTATCCTAAAAGAGTAAGAGGATAGAAAAAGATACGTACACGCAAAAATAAACGACCCTAAAAGAGTAACAGGGTCCAAAAAAAAGTGTTGCATACGTGTTTTTCACAATCGAAACTTGATCTTTCTCTATGAACAGTCAAGTCTCGAAGGGGGCAATCTATATGCACTAAAATGCGACCAGCCCAATTTCGACGAGCCCAAACGCCCATCATTCCAGCAAGCGATTGTCTTGGGTAGACTCGGTCGATTTTCGAAGTCATCTATCACAGCCCATCGCCGGATCCATTAGTCTCACCGCATCATCAACACAGTCATCGTCCAGTCAGCAATAACTCATCGAGTCATCGCCATGTCAGCATGAGTCAGCAGAGAGCCATGAGTCAGCTACTTCAAACGAGTTAGCGACCAAGTCTGGTCGCCAACGGTAAAAGCCAAGAAAGGCCGCGATCCTCTTTTGGGGGATCCAAAAGGAGGAACTCCCCGGTCTTCCTCCCATCTCAACTTCAGCAGCAAAAAGGGGATCGTGATCCCCTTTCCCAGGAAAATTCTTCAACCACTGCACAAAACCGGCTACAAATAGTTAGAAGCATTCTGTTCTAGGGGTTGGGAAAAAATCAAGTTTGAAAGGCATTCTAGCGGAGAAATCACTCCACGCACAGAGATCATTTCTCAAAACGAAGGTCTGAAAACTCCTTCACCGAGAAGAAACTCCCATCGATAGAAACACTTTCGAGCCAAAGAAGAAGTCAAGCTACTTGCGATCCGTCATAACTTCGCAGTTCAAATCGGAGCAGCTCTACACGTTCGCTCGGCAACGTCTTAAGTTGACACACGCGGAGCACAAATACCTCCGTCCGACCGACCAAAGCCACAACAGTTCGTGCACACTCGTTCCTCCAACTCGAGTTCCGATGACGTCTTCGCCAGAAGCTTCAACTTTGCTAAAATTGTAACGGAGATCAAATCAGAGGAATACTAGGAGATCATACTCGCAATTGTTTTATACTCACACCCAAATTGTAATACAAATTATTCTGTTATAATCGAATTACACTCTCGGTCGCGGACCGGCGGATTTTCGGTGAAACAAACACTAATTTAAAATATGAAACATAAAAAGAAAACCTAGTCTTAGTTTAAGATATAGACCCACTATCAATTAAAATTTAAAATTTGAATAATAATTTAAAAACACTATCAAAAGTTGAAATAACAATAAATTAAAAATTCACCATAAAAAGAAAAACCTAATATTAGTATGCTTATCTATTATTAACATCTATTATTAGTATCTATTAATATTATATTTTCGGATTTAATAAAAATTAACCACATGTTATAATAATTTCTTAAATAAATAAATAAAAGTTGAATATGCTGAAAATTTGAAATAATAATAATAATTTAAAATACATATTTTAAAGAAAACCTTTTCTTATTTACACAATAACAATAAAATGTGTACATGTCCATTAAAATTCAAAGGTTGAAATAACAATAGTTTAAGAAATGCAAAATTTAAGAAAACCTATTATTAATATGCTTATCTATTATTAACATCTATTGTTTGTATCTATTAATATTATATTTTTGGAGTTAATAAAAAGTAACGACATGTTATAATAATTTCTTCGATAAATAAATAACAAATGTACATATTAAGTAAAAATAAAAAAAAATTAATTAATTACATAACACATGTCAAATAAATAAATAAATAAATAAAAACAGTAAACATTTCAAAATTTCAACTCATAATAATTTAAAAATGCACCTTTGAAAGCAAACCTTTTCTTAGTTACATAATAACAATAAAATACACATTACATATCAATTAAAATTCAAAATTGAAATAACAATAATTTAAAAAATGCACCATAAAAAAAAAAAAACCTATTATTTGTATGCTTATCTATTATTAACGTTTATTATTAATATATATTAATATTATATTTTTTGGAGTTAATAAAGAATAACGTCATGTTATAATAATTTCTTAAATAATTAAATAATGAATGTACTTATCAAGTAAATAGAAAAATAATTGACTGATCAGACATAAATAAATAGTTGAGATGAGATATATAATTTCTTTAAAAAATAAATAACAAATATACAAAAAATTAAATACAAAATCCCTTGTCTGACTGAGTTGCCGACTTTTTTCCCTTTAATACCTGAAAAACAAAAAGAAATATTTGAATTGGGTTCGCATTACATAGAGTGATGCGATCCCAGCTAATCACTGGCAAGAGGACTAATCAATGTAATATAGACTTATGTAAGTTCGAATATCGTCCCACAAGGACCAAGCTAATAGATAATTGCTTTTCTAGTTTAAAAACCAAAGTTTGAGAAATCAGTTGGAAAGGAGTTATAAAAACAGAAAGTAAACTAATCTACCTAATCCTATAGAGATCAAGAGAGGGCTTTTGATAAAATCAGTATGGAAAAGGGCATTGGGAATCCAATTCCCTGAGCTTATAAAACCATGGCTACAATCCGCATCGGCATCACCTATTTCTATCTCTTAGAGTAAACCTAGCTAGCATGATTGACTCTACTTGATAGCATAAACATGAAGCTCATTGTGTCATAGGCAGATCAACTAATCCAACAAGGTATTACTTTAAGGTCAAGGATTAACCCAAGGATTAGTGATCTACCTAGTGCATAAACTCATAAACATTTGTAAAATCCTATCACCATGTCTCACCTTAAGCCTAGCGTCACCTTATAACCAGTACATAGCCAGACAGTAAGTATAAATCAAGAATTAACAACATGGAAAGCTCATTCATGCACCAAATTGAAAACCAAATACATTATAAAGTATCAATCTTATTACATGCCTAGGGAGTCACGGACTCCCAACATAAAAGACTACTCCATGCTGAAAGTTAAAGAACAAAACAAGGTCTTGAATACAACCATGAAGAATAAAAGAAATATAAACTAAGTACAAACTTCCCTTGAGAAGGATCTACTTGTTGAACATGGCTTCCAATGGCTGCTTTTCCTCCTTACCTCAAAAGCTACAATAAGACGTCTCCTTTGCCTCTCAAGACACTCTCTAAACTAATATATAAAACAGAAACTTAAATGAAAAACTGAATGCTAGAACTGGATGTGAAACTCAATGCCTTGAGCTCTGCCTTGGACCCCTATTTATACTTGAAACTCTGTCGAGGACTTGTAATTTTAGCCTCTGTCCAGGGGTGTTAATTCTGACTTCCCGACCTCAGAATTGGAAGAAATTACATCAGAAGCTTCCTTATGTGGTGATTTCCTTTCTCACGAAGTTTGAATCCATTCTGAGTTGGGAAAATCGAGATATGAGGGAACGAAGTTGGCTGATTTATGCTGCCAATTTCTGCTTTGGGTCCACCACTTTGGAGATGTGGAACTCGAGAAGCCTGGCTTTGATTGGCCTGATTTTTCGTGATAAGATCCTCTGTAGTACCAGAAATCTTCATTCCAAGTTTGGCTTCAATTGGAATTGTGAAACTCCCTCCTTGATCTTCACAAAATTCGGATTTATCTCCTCCCTTTAGCAGCAGATTCCTGTTTTGAGTTAACTTCTTCTCTTGGACCATTCAATGCACCTGGACTTAAGTACATTGCCTTAAACTCTTCGTGGGCACCTTCCTTAGACGTCTGAGACTCCTTCTCCCAAGTTTGGAATTGATTTGATTGCTGGTTCCCGTGATTTTCTGAACTTAGAGTGGCTGAGTAATCGGCACGGTCGCGCCAAAATAAGCTTAAAAATTGGCTGGCATACTGGATCGAGCAAAGTGTACTTGAATGGAAAGTGTTCTGGTCAAGTTTGGGAGTTTTCTGGGTCCGATTTGGCGCGGTCACGCTGGTTTCTGGCGCAATCGCGCCAGATTCTGGCGCAATCGCGCCAGATTCTAGCGCGGGCGCGCCAGAGTTTGCCTTCTAATTGGTGCGGTCGCGCCAGTCTCTGCAACATTGTACCTTTGTGTACTAAAATCGTCATATCTTCTTCATTTTAGCTCCGATTTCAATGATTATTATTGCGTTGGACTCCTGAGAGAGAAAAGATGAATCTGAGATATATTTCATGATTTTACGATGAATATTGACTCCAAAATGTAATTTCTAATCCCAATTAAGGCCTAAAAATAGTCTTTTAGACACTTATCACAACCCGAAACTTAAACCTTTGCTCGTCCTCGAGCAAAGCTAAAAGAAAAATAAAAATAACCAGAGTTATGACCAATCATCAAAGTTTAAGAAAAATTAGTGGGGTTACCCTTTCAAAGCATCAATCAAAGATTACTCATTCAAACCTCTCCTATTGTTGGTTATCCTCCTTAGTCATGGCATGATCAAGCTATCTTCCACCATACATACCACTTTCCCATGCATGTGAGCAGTTTAAATTGAACAACATAAGCCAACCATCAGTCTAATCTCCACTATCATGAAGGAATTTCAAAATTATGATCAAAAGGTCTTCTATCGGTTGTAATGGGGCATGGGTAATGGGTAAGGAAAAAAAATCAAGGATAAAAATTTTAGGGTCAGTCCTCCTTCTCATATCCATGTTCCATTTTTCTGAGCATGAACATTCTCTGATTGTAGCACACCACCCCAAACTTAAAAATTTGCTTTGTCCTCAAAGCAATTAAATAAAACAAAGATATGATATTTTCACCTTCTCCTTAATCCCACTCTCTATCTCATTTCTCAAGGAAAAGCTCTCTGTTTTTTTTTTTTTTCACATTTGTTTTTTTTTTTTTTTCTCATTGGCTTTGTTTGGAGTCTAGCTTACCTTGTCGGTTGACTCAGAGTCCCTAAGCTTGCTGAGGCCCGAGACCCGGTGCACACACAAGGTGGCCTTTCCCCTAACTCAGCAAATTTTTCTTTTTTTTTTTTCACTTTTCCTCTCAGATATTCCAGCACCTTTTTCTTTCATCTTGCTCCTTCTTGCCTCTCCTTTTCAAAGAATGTCTATAACCTTCACTCATCCCTCCTTATTGCTCCATAACTTTAGATTTTTGCCAATGCTCATTCAAATAGAACACTTCAATAATTTGGAGAAATATAGGTCAGTAAGAAACAAGTTTATTCATCACAAAGGCTGGTTCATGTAATGTGGGAATTGAAAAAAAAGCAGGAATCTTGTTGGCTCAAAATGTTTGACAAAAGGTGATGCATCTTGTGCATTAAAGCGGGTGGCTCAAAAAGGCTCAAACGATTTAAAACAAGTGCCTAGATCATTTCATACTTTTGAAAAACCTATCTTTGTTTTGCCTCGATCTTCCTTCAAGTTGGTTCTATTGTACAAAATAAACATGCTCAATGCATTCAACCAATCTAACCATTTTCCAAGACAGATTTACTCATGACAAAAACCAGCATTCAAACAAATATATTTCTCAGAGAATGAATGAGACCAATCTTCTCAATCCACAAATCAGAGTTCCCACAAAATTTTTCAAAAACCTTTTCAGATTTAGAAACACTCTTCTGGTCTTGACTCAAAACAAAAAAAACAAAAACTAACAAATCAAATCTAACTAAACAATGAAAACCAACTAGACTTTAAAATCCGAGTTTCCCACCCAAACTTAAAAATTTGCATCATGCTCAATAAAATGAGATAAAGGGTAAGAAACTTCCCTGAGAATGTTGGTTGCTTGAGTTTCCAAATTTCTTGAGGCACCATGTGGAATTCGAACTTGAGCTGCCTTCATTCTTGACCAAAAGTGGTTAGAACCATTCAAAGCACAAAATTATTGCAAACGAATTCAGAAATTTATGAAATTCTACCAAGGCCTATAACTCATAAATATAAACATGTCAGAATTGGAATGGAATGATTCTGAGTTACGGATCCTCGGAAATTGATCAAACATGTGGCGTGGAAGCGCCACTCCTGTCCTTCATAGATTGAAATTCTGAATGCCAAATTTTAAAATTCCACTTGGAGAATGTTGTTAAGGTTTAGAGGTGCACAATAAAACAGGTTTCATGCATTTTCATCGAGGAAATTGAAAGATAGACAGATTTGAAAACTTGGCAGCAAATTTAGAATTCTGGGCAGAAAGTGAGTTGGAGGCATTTTGCAAGCACGGTATCTCCCTAACCACTTATCATCTAGGGCTGAAGATGGGTTTCCTAGAAAGTACTAAGTATGAACTTTAATCGTCTTAAAATAGTTTTCCAAGAATCTTTACAAAAAAGTTTAGAAATCAGCTCAAAGACAGACAGATGGTAATGTTTCCAACCCAAACTTTTTCCAGAAAACAGTTTTAACTACCCAAGTTGCAGCAGTGATAACTTCCTTTTTACTCAATGAAAATTCCTCAAATACGGCCCTATTTTATCTACTAAGTGCCCTCTTGAACTACTTACCTTTATTTGGTGGGTTCCACTTCCAGATTTTTCAGAATTCGGCTCCAAACTTGGCTACACGGATAGAGTTGCTGCTGCACTGCTTCTTCTGCACAGAGTTTACCTGAGTGTTCTGATGGCTTTTCTTTTGAAGGAAGCTGCTGTGAATGGTTGGGAATGATAGTCCCAACTTCCTTCTTCTAATATCTGCATTTAGACTTTTGAAAAACACATCTAGAAATACATCAAGTATAGCTGTAAAATTGGCTTCATGCAACTCCAAATTCCAGATTTTTCAAGGACAGGTGCCTTCGACAAAAACTTTTTTTTTTTTTTTTTTTTTTTTTTTTTTTTCTGGTGTTTATTCAAACCAAACAAAATAAAAAAGACTAACCTAACATGATTAAAACAAAACTAGACCTAAGATCTAAGATTCACACAAGGTGATTATTCAAGCCAAAGTACAATTGAATTGAAAAACTAAACTAACTTACCTGCCATGGGTTGCCTCCCATGAAGCGCTAAGTTTATGGTCCTCAGCCAGACCAGTACCTTCATTCCTCCAGGATCAAAAGGAAAGTTCGATTCAAATCCATTAATCATGACTTTTCTTCCCTTGCAATGTTTTATGCTAAAGGAACCAAATTTTGATGTTGAGTTAAAAATCCTTTCTTGTGACCTTGTGGCTTCTAAGAAGTAAATCTTCACACATATCAGCCACTTATTCATCCTCTTGTCCAGCCCCAATAAAATTTTTAGTTGTATTTTTGGGCTAGGTATATAAGGTGGGATGATGAAAAAATCTAAATCAAAGGAGAGCCTTATCTCTTCTTTTTTCTCTACCCAATTCTCTAATGGCTTTTCAGGGGAAGCTTCTATGATAGGACCTATGGTTTCTTCTTCCTCCCCTTCATCTAATTCACCTGCTATGGTTTCTTTTTCAGCCTCTAATGATTTTTCTTCTTGCTGGGTTTTTTCTTCTACTTCTACTTTTGCAGCTCTCTCAGCCATGGGTTTTTCTTCTTTGACCTCATCCACTTCTGTCATGCTTTCTTCTTCAGCCACTAATGCTTGTAGTTCTCTCTCAATTAGTTGGAAGATCAGTAATGGGATGAATGTTTCCTCTATCTCAGTTATTATCTCTTCAATTGGTACTTCCTCATCCTCTAAATCATAGGGGCACACACTCTCTTCCAAGGTTTCTTTTGGTTGAGGGTTTTCTAGAATTTTTTCACTCCTAAAGGGTATGGACTGATCTACCTCTTCAATTGGTTCTTCCTCATCCTCTAATTCTTGTAGATCTTGCTCTTCTGGATTTTCTTCAAGATAATCCATCCACCTTACTAGGTCCTCCCATTCTTGATAGGTATAAACTATAACCGGTTGCTTTATTGACTGGACTTCGGTCTGCAGTGTCTCCATTGACTAGAGTTTTGCATACATTGCTAGGAGCAGTTTACTATCATCCTCCCAGTGTGGCTCCTCTTGGTTGTACGAATTGCCATATGGGTCTAACCTGCAGGAATTAGACTCATAATTAGAAAAATAAGATCTTGAATTTATATGGCATACATTAGTAGCATGGTTACCTCCACACACATTACAAAAATAATTCACAGAATTTTTTTGTAGTTGCATGATATCAGCTTGCCTTTGAAGTAAATCAAATTGACTTTGCATGCTAAGCATATCATCATGATGGGTGGGAGAATTATAAGAGTGGTCAAAAGAACTATATGGTTGTTGATAAGAATCACATGGCATATAAAAATTTCAAGAATGCTGAAAAGAATTCCATGCTTGATTTGGGTAAGAAAAATCAATATACTCCTTAAGGTGTCTCCTTCCATATGTGGACTTATGCAAACCAAAATCCATGCACACAACACATCAGTCCACCAAAAATAAAAATCAAAAGAAAAAAGAAAACAGAATATACACTCAAAGCTCTAGTTTTAAACACTAGCAATTACTATTAAAACATTGGTCCCCGGCAACGGCGCCAAAAACTAGATGCGATCCCAGCTAATCACTAGCAAGAGGACTAATCAATGTAATATAGACTTATGTATGTTCGAATATCGTCCCACAAGGACCAAGCTAATAGATAATTGCTTTTCTAGTTTAAAAACCAAAGTTTGAGAAATCAGTTGGAAAGGAGTTATAAAAACAGAAAGTAAACTAATCTACCTAATCCAAAAGAGATCAAGAGAGGGCTTTTGATAAAATCATTATGGAAAACGGTATTGGGAATCCAATTCCCTGAGCTTATAAAACCATGGCTACAATTTGCATCGGCATCACCTGTTTCTATCTCCTAGAGTAAACCTAGCTAGCATGATTGACTCTACTTGATAGCATAAACATTAAGCTCATTGTGTCATAGGCAGATCAACTAATCCAACAGGGTATTACTTTAAGGTCAAGGATTAACCCAAGGATTAGTGATCTACCTAGTGCATAAACTCATAAACATTTGTAAAATCCTATCACCATGTCTCACCTTAAGCCTAGCGTCACCTTATAACCAGTACATAGCCAGACAGTAAGTATAAATCAAGAATTAACAACATGGAAAACTCATTCATGCACCAAATTGAAAACCAAATACATTATAAAGTATCAATCTTATTACATGCCTAGGGAGTCACGGACTCCCAACATAAAAGACTACTCCATGCTGAAAGTTAAAGAACAAAACAAGGTCTTGAATACAACCATGAAGAATAAAAGAAAGATAAACTAAGTTCAAACTTCCCTAGAGAAGGATCTACTTGTTGAACATGGCTTCCAATGGCTGCTTTTCCTCCTTACCTCAAAAGCTACAATAAGACGTCTCCTTTGCCTCTCAAGACACTCTCTAAACTAATATATAAAACAGAAACTTAAATGAAAAACTGAATGCTAGAACTGGATGTGAAACTCAATGCCTTGAGCTCTGCCTTGGACCCCTATTTATACTTGAAACTTCTTCCAGGACTTGTAATTTTAGCCTCTGTCCAGGGGTGTTAATTCTGACTTCCCGACCTCAGAATTGGATGAAATTACATCAGAAGCTTCCTTATGTGGTGATTTCCTTTCTCACGAAGTTTGAATCCATTCTGAGTTGGGAAAATCGAGATATGAGAGAACGAAGTTGGCTGATTTCTACTGCCAATTTCTGCTTTGGGTCCACCACTTTGGAGATGTGGAACTCGAGAAGCCTGACTTTGATTGGCCCGATTTTTCGTGATAAGATCCTCTGTAGTACCAGGAATCTTAATTCCAAGTTTGGCTTCAATTGGAATTGTGAAACTCCCTCCATGATCTTCACAAAATTCGGATTTATCTCCTCCCTTTAGCAGCAGATTCCTGTTTTGAGTTAACTTCTTCTCTTGGACCATTCAATGCACCTGGACTTAAGTACATTGCCTTAAACTCTTCGTGGGCACCTTCCTTAGACGTCTGAGACTCCTTCTCCCAAGTTTGGAATTGATTTGATTACTGGTTCCTGTGATTTTTGCAACTTAGAGTGGCTGAGTAATCGGCGCGGTCGTGCCAAAATAAGCTTAAAAATGGCGCGGTTGCGCCACTGGAGCAGTGTACTTGAATGGAAAGTGTTCTGGTCGAGTTTGGCAGCTTTCTAGGTCCGATTTGGCACGGTCGCGCCGGTTTCTGGCGCAGTCGTGCCAAATTCTGGCACAGTCGCGCCAGATTCTGGCGCGGGGGCGCCAGAGTTTGCCTTCTAACTGGTGCGGTCACGCCAGTCTCTGCAACATTGTACCTTTGTGTACTAAAATCGTCATATCTTCTTCATTTTAGCTTTGATTTGAATGATTCTTGTTGCGTTGGACTCCTGAGAGAGAAAAGATGAATCTTGGATATATTTCATGATTTTATGATGAATATTGACTCCAAAATGTAATTTCTAATCCCAATTAAAGCCTAAAAATAGTGTCTTTTAGACACTTATCATAGAGAAAGAATAAATTGACTGGAGAATAAAAGGTAAGGATTATGTTCCTTTTATATCTAAAAAAAAAAAAAAAAGAATAAAAGTTACCCGAATTGATTGGAGAATAAAAGGTAAGGATTCCGGTTCCTTTTATATCTGAAAAGAATAAAAAAAAGAGAATAAAAGTTACCCAAGATTCTAGTTCCTTTTATATGGGATAAACAAAAAAAGACAGAATTAGAATTGGGAGCATCTGTCGGAGGCCACCATTGAAGAATTTTTTTGTCGAGACCTTAGAGTAGGAAAGAAAAAGAGGAAAGAAAAAAAGGACCAGGGAGGAAGAAGAAGAGGAAAGACGGAGGAAGAAGAGGGAAGACGAAGGAAGAAAAGACTGCTGCAGTAACTCACCTGAAGGCTGAAGCACTCTGGATTGAGGAGTAGGAACTTAATATAGTGAGCTATTCCCCTCAAAATAGTCAAAAAATCTTCCACCTCTCCCATGATCCCGATCCATCTTTCACATACTCTGACTGTTACGGATTAGTCTCCTGCATTTGCTGAAAAAGAAGTTGAGTTTGTTAAAGCATGTGTTGAAAAAGAAAAACTAGAATTCTTAATAGGAATGGGGGTCACTTGGAGAAGCCATGTCATTTTTTTTTTCCCTATTTTCACTCGACCCCCATTCCTATAATATATATACTATAGAGAAAAGCACATTATACGACGGGGAAAAATTAAAAAAATAGTTTGGTTTAATATATTTTAAAAAAAAAATAAAAATAATAATTTTTAAAATATAATTTTGAGCATATTTTTTATTAAATATTTTTGAAAAAATAGTTTTATTTTTAATTGATTATGTAAAATTAAATTTAATAAAAAAAAAATATCCTTCATATTTTAAGGGGAATGTATTTTTGTTAAGTAATAAAAAAATATGAAAAGCATAATAATAAAATATTGAAGACAATTTATATACTTTTATAAAAAAAAATATATAAATTATTCCAAAATATACATATTTGACCTATATAATCTAACCTATTGTTTCACCGAAAATCCGCCGGTCCGCGAAGAGGTGCGACCGAGAGAAGTTTTCAATTACTTTAGAATAATTTTGAGTTTACAAGGTGTGTGAGTCAGGAAAGAAGCGAGTTCACTCTCCTAATAACCCTTTGATTCGATCTCCGTGTGGTTTAGTGAAGTTTTGGCTCCTGCGAGGTCGTCGTCGAGACTTCGAGTTACAGAAACGAACGTACACGATCTAGTGTGGCTTTTGTCGGTCGGACAGAAGTATTTGTGTTCCGTGTGTTTCGACTTGCGACGATGCTGACGACGGTGTAGAATTGCTTCTGGTCGAACTGTAGAGCGACGAACTGCAGTGGCTGAACTTCTCTGGTTCGAGAGCTTTCGCGAGTGTATTTTCTTCTCGGCGAGAAGGCTGTCGAACTCGATTTTTTCCAACCGTAGGGATGAAAGTTTTTCTAACCAACCTTTCAATTTTTCCTACCTTTAGAACAGAATGCTTCTGGCCTTTTGTAGCCTGTCTGTGAGAGACGTTGCCTGGGAAAGGGGATCACGATCCCCTTTCTGCTCGTGAAGTTGAGGGAAGAGGGGAAGAGGGAGACCAAGAGCTCCCCGTTGAGATCCCTCAAATGAGGATCGCAACCTCTTTCCAGAGATTTTATCTTCTCGGTTTGAATTGGCTGACTGTATGCTGACTCATGCTGACATGGCGATGACTCACCGAGTTGTTGATGGCTGTAAGATGACTCACTGTGTTAACAACGCGACGAAATGGGATCCTGGCGGTGGGCTGCGTCGAATTACTTCGAGAATTGTCGCGGCCTGTCCACGAACTTTGTTTACTGGATCGTTGGACTCCTGGATCTGTCGAATGTGGGCCATGCACATTTTGGTGCATACAGATTGCCCCCTTCGAGACTTGTTCGTTCGGGAGGAACGA
Organism: Aristolochia fimbriata; assembly: GCA_019845555.1. Lineage (NCBI taxonomy): Eukaryota > Viridiplantae > Streptophyta > Magnoliopsida > Piperales > Aristolochiaceae > Aristolochia > Aristolochia fimbriata. The sequence goes on from CM034081.1 coordinate 20,774,158, forward strand.
ACAAGTTTCGAACGTGAAGATGTACGAACACAACGCACACACCCATTTTTTTTTTTTTTTTTTTTTTGTTGATCCTCTTACTCTTTTAGGATCGTTTATCTTTTTGTATGCGATATTCCTATCGTCCTCTTTTTTTTTTAGGACGGTGTATATTCTCTGTACACCTTGTATGTATATTTTCTTTCAATCTTTTCTTTTTTTCTTCTTCTTTTTTTTTTGGCTCTCTTGCTGTTTTAGAGCTGTTTGTTTTTTTCGATTTTTTTTTGTATACGCGTACATGTGGAGTATGTACGGTATAGAGAGATGATGAACACCTGAGCAGAGATGTCGCAGGTTTGAACAACAGCAACTCCGGAGAAGAGGGAGATTGCGCAGCGAGCTTCACACTGTGTGGCGCTGACCCATCTGGTGAAATTCGGTTTCGGCGGGACTGGTTCTATGCTGAAGGAAGGGAAGTCGCGGTGGCGCCGACTCAAGAGCCGAAGCTCCTCGGGGCGACGGAGTTGCTCCGGCTTCGGCAGAACTGCTCCTACGCAGGGGAGGAAGGGAGGACGGCTTCGGGCAGAATTGTTTCGGGCTTCGCAGAATTGTTCCAGCCGGGCAGAAGGGGAGGCGGGGCCGCCAGGGCCCCGCCCAGCGGGCGGGCGCTGGACTGGGCAAAGGAGCTCCTATGGCAGCCGGGTTATTCCAATTCCGCAAAACCGCCCGGCTTCGGCTGAATTGCTCCAGGGCGGCAGAAGGGGAGGAGGCCAGGTCCCGGCCCAGACTGGGGCGCCGACTCAGCCGACGAAGCCCCTCGGCAAATGAGTCGCCTGATTTCAGGCAGAACCGCCGGGCTTCGGCAGAATTGCTCCAATTTTTGAAGGGGAGGCAGCGCCGTGGCCCCGGCCTGGTGGCGCTGACTCAGCGACGAAGCCTCGCGGCAAACGGTTACTCCATTTCGGCAGAATTGCTTCTATGGCAAATGAGTTGCTCGATTTCGGCAGAAGGGGAGGCAAAGGCCGCGGCCCCGCCCCAGGTCGTCCCGGGCTTGGATTTCGCGGACTAGACGACCCAAAGGATTTGTCAATTCTGTAGAACTGGTCACAATGAAGATCAATGTAGCTCTCGGTGACACCTTCTCGCTGAGCAATTTTTTTTTTTTTTTTTTATTTTTTTTTACTCGAACTTGGAGCGAGAGCATGAGCATGGGTCCTCTTGCACCTAGTCGCCGGGCACCTGGGTTAGAATAGGGATGATGGGGACGCCGGAGGGGAGGGAGAGGAGAAGAACGGGAGAAAAGGGGGGGAAGGAGATGGGTTTTTGAAGGGAGAGGGATGAGAGGAAGATTGAGGTGAAGAGGGGAAAATTGAGAGAGGAACCGCCACCCGGGGCAGAGACCTGAACTGAAACCAGAGAGAGGAATTGAGGCCAAGGGCTGGGAGGAGAAAGGAGAACAGGGGAGTCGGGTTTGGGAGAAGATCGGCCAACGCTGGAAGGGAGAGAAGAGAAGAACCGGAGCTGGCATGGAGAGGGGAGCCGACCTGAGGGAGAGGAGGAAAACGGGGATGAGGGGATCCGAGGTCCGGGCGGAGAGGGAGGATTGAGGCCGGCCGGGAGGTCACCGAAAGGAGAGAGGGGGAGGGAATAATGGCCGTGGGGTCGAGAGGAGGAGATCGAGGTCGCTGGGCGGAAGGAGAGAAAGGGAGAAAGGTGATTCTACTGTGGGAGAAGGGAAAAGGGGGGCATGGAAGCTTGCCGGGAGAGAGAGAGAGAGAAAGGAGAAAGGAAGAGGAAGGGGAGAAGAGGGAGAAGCAAAAAGGGAAGCTTAACCAGGGAGAGGGAGAGAAGAGAAAGAGAGGCGAAGCGGGAGGAAGAGAGGAAGGGAAAAGAAAGGGGGGGATCGGGGCTTTGCCGTGGGCCCCACCCCAATAGGTTTCATGCTGACCTAGGGTTTTCCAGGTCGTGCATCTTTAGTCTGACGATTGTGGGTCCCGCCCCTAATTGAATTGGCGCTGACCTAGGGTTTTCCCAAATCGTGCCTCCTCCACTAAGGGATGTGGGCCCCGCCCCTAATTCCCTTCTTTGATAACTTTAGTCAAAAAGCCCCCTATCGGAGGAACTCATTGACTTCCCTTAGCTTCTCCGTGAATCTGTTCTAAAAATTCTCTTTTTTTCTTCTTGACTGCCTCATGACCTAGCCTTCTCTGGAGTCCACGATTTGAGACATCTGTGTTCGAGAGGGCGTCGGAACTGCAAAATTTGGAACTACGACTTGCTACTGCGATTTGGCTCTGCAATCTTCCCGCTTTGTCAGAACTTCTCCGTGAACCAGCATTTCAAAAGATGCAAGTAATTTTTTTTCTTCTCGGCAGCCTCGGATTGAATTGAGTTAGCGGGTCGATCCCACTCTCTTTTTTCTTCTCTTCTTCCTTTTCCTTCCTCTTTTTTCTCTCCTCTCATTTTTGACTCCTCCCTCAGTCTCTCATTTTCTCTCTTTTTTTTTTTTTTGAGTTGTTCTCTTTTTTTTTTTTGAATTTTTTTTTTTTCTTTTCTCTCGTCTTCACGATCTAAGTATTTGTCAATTTGTCTGTTGTGACAAATCGGCGATTTTATTGCCAGCGTTGTGATTTTTTGTGTGGCCTGGCTCTGTCACCAGGTGCTGAAGTTCATTCGGGTCGCACCGGGCTCTGTCGCCGGGTGCTGAAATTTCTGTGCGTTGATCCGGCTTGGTCGCTAGGAGACAGTTTGCCTGCGCTAGCACACCTGTTTTGGTCGCCGGGTGCAATTAGCAGTCTGGTTGCGATCGGCCAGAGTTGATTGTTGATGCAAAGGTCGCAGTCGCCAAGGGTCGCCGGGTGCGAGTTGTGTTGCCCCTTTTTTTTTTTGTTACGACTGCTTCTTTTTGTCGTAGCTCTTTATTATTATTATTTTTTTTAGCGACGGTTTCTTTTTGTCGCGGCCTTTTTCATGTTTAGCGACTGCTTCTTTTTGTCGCTGCTTTTTTTTGTCCAGGAACGAGTTACGTACCTGGTATGTTGGCTGCGTCCGGCTCGGTCGCCGGGTGTTGTTGTTTTCATTTTAAACTTGGCCGGCTCGGTCGCCGGGAGGTTGGTCTTCTTGTTTTGGCCACCGAGTGCCGAGGCTTTGGTTCGGCTGAGCTCGGTTGGGTCGCTAGGAGGCTGAATTCCTGCGTTGGCGCGCGACTCGGTCGTCGCCGAGTGCAAAGCTGCTCATGGCTGCTTGAGTGGTCAGCTCGGTCGTCAACCATTTCTTTTCTTTTTGATTTGTTTCTTTTTGTCGCAGCTTTTTTGTTCGGGCGACGGCTTCTTTTTGTCGCAGCCTTTTTCTTTTCTTTTTGTTTTGGAGAAGATGAAGATGGTTTTGCGTACCTTGTTTAGTTTAGTTCGCGTCCGGCTCGGTCGCCGCCGCCGCAGGAGTTTGTAGTACAGCACCCGACTCGGTCGTCGGGTAATGTCTCTGCATTCTTCTTTACGTCCATTTTGGTGTTGGGCATCTGTTTTGATAGCTGCCAACTGTTGGACTTGGTCGCAATGAGTTGAGTTGCGCCTGGCCTGGTCGCCGGGCAATTTTGTTTCGCAATATCCCCTTCCTGTCCAACTCGGTCGTCCGGCACTAGGATCGGGTATGCAGTCAGAGTTAGATGCTGAATTCTCTGTTTTGGTGCGCCTGACTTGATCGTCAAGCACTGGAGAACTCTGTTATGTTCGCCTCCGGTTTAGTGGCCGCGAGACTTTGGGACTGTTCTCGATTTGGGCCATCGAGAACAGTGTTGTTGTTTTGGTCGCACCCGACTCGGTCGTTGGGTGCTCTTTTTTTTTTTTACTGCGGCCGACTTTGCAGTTGGCTGCTAATTTGAAGATGTGCTCCACCCGGTTTAGCTGTCGGATGAAATAGCTCCAATTTGATTGTGGTCGGCTCGGTCGGCACGGCACGAGATTTTGCTTGTCACACACGGTCGAAGGGGATAGGTATACCTCTTCGGTTTGCCCCTCTTTTTTTGTTCTCCGTTTTTTTTTTTGACCGACGACCGGTTCTTTTTGTCGTCCCTCCGTTTTTTTTGCGACTTCAATTTTTTTTTTTTTTTGTCGCAGGTTCCCCTTCTTTTGTCTATTTTTATATGCGACTATTTTTTTTTTTTTTTTGTCGCATGGGGGATACTTAATTTTTTTTTGAAAGAGTGATTGGCGTACTGTTTGTTTTGCCGCAGATGTCTCATCGTCTCAACCAGTTACCCTCCTCGGTCTGACCTTCTCGGATGTCTCGTGCTATCCGATGGTGTTGTGCTGACGCTGCCTGCGGGTTAGAGATTCAAACGGACGGGGAGAAGTCGATGTTGTTACCTCACGGCGAATCGGTATTTGGGGTCATTCCGTTTAATGCGCCACGCACGCTCCCGAGTGTGCATGACTTGTGGAGTCGATCCAAGAGTCGAGGGGCGACCAGATTTGTTACCTTCTGCGACAAGTGGCCTTTCCTTCGCATCAAGCTGGGGGAATGTTCTGTTGAGCCCCTCGCACAAGTTAGCCACGCATTACCGCGGCCCGAAGTTATCGATTCATAGTCCTCGGTTTGGCGTTTGGGGACGATTCACACCCCCAAGGCCACCAGTTCCTTTTCCCGGCCGTGCCTTTTCACTTAGAATGGACTTGCACTATCGTTCGTACTTGTTCGGAGATCTTGGCTAGGCTGGGCATATTAACCGCAATCCGCCGGCTTTCACTTATCAATGTTCCACTCACGTGATCCATGCTTTCCGGAGTTGTGGTGCCCATCGACAAACACAATTTTTACTCAAGCGGGGAGCTCTCGATTTCTTTTGTGGGACTTACATCACCTTTGTGGGCTGCCCGTTTCTGGCTCTATTTATGATGAAGTGGTGCCGACGGTGGCTGACTTTTGTTGTCCGAGCTTTGCCGTTGCCGAGAGCGTGCCATATTTTGCTGGCGTTCTCTATCGATTTTCGTCGCCGCAACCCGGAGACAAGAAGAGTCCCGGCTGTGTCCTTTTCGGATTGGACGTCTTTACGGTTCCGCACCGAGGAAGGGGTCGTTCCTTCTTCTGACCCTTGGACTGATCACAGCAGGATGACGGAGTCCCGCAGCAAAGATCGTTTGGCCATCCAAAATCAGGTCCTCATTGAACTAGACGTACCTGAGGCCCTTGCAGATGAAGTCTACTTGGCAGCATTCTTAGCGCTTTGGTTGTGCCACAGTGTGATCCCCATGGCGGGTTTTGCTATGCGACCGGATACTTTCAAGATGGCCTGTTTTATGGCGAGCGGAACTAAAGTAGGCTTTTAGCACATCTTTATCGGAGCCTCAACAGTTTCTCTCCGGGTCGCATTGCTTGGTCGTTCCTTTGTGCCTGGTTGGCGCAGCGTTTCGGTGCTCACGGCGCAGATCCCAGCAAAGGCTCTGGTCCTCTCATGTGGATGTATCGGAACCCAGAACTCTGCCGACATTTTACTCCGATCGAAGCCCGTGCGTTGTTTTGGAAGAGTTCGATCAAGACTTGGTATCCAGCCGAGGCTCTTCCTTCTGGCATTCTTCTTGACGCGAGGAGTCGTGTGGCTTCATCGATCGAATCGGACTATTTTCTGTGTGTTCGATCGACTTCTTTGGTTTACCGGCAGCGCGACACTCTGGCTATTGAGCCGTACAGCCCTCACAGATTCGCTCGGCAGTTTGGCTTTTGCCAGGATTTGCCTGGCGTGCTTATTTCTGATCAGCGCAGGGCAGAGTCTCTTTCGGCTCTTTTAGAGATGTGGAGGACCAGCGTCGCAAGGCCTTTTGGTCATGTTGAGGTGCCAGTTTTTCTGGGTGCTGACGCAGACCCTGGTGTCACTTTGAGCTTCAGGGAATCGTGGCTCGAGCACGTAGTCCCCCTTTTCGAGGTATGTGAACTTCTGTCTCTTTTCCATTGGCTTCTCTTCTTTGTCTCCGATATTTCCTTCATCTTTCTACCCTTTTCTTTTTTTTTTTAGCATGAGTGGAAGAACCTTGCTCGAACCGTCGTGGTCCGTGATCTCAATCCGAAGAGTTGTTGCGGCTTGTTGAGTGATGATGACGCAGAGGCTCTCATACCACGCCCTACCTCTGCTAAGGCCAAGAAGGGGAAAGCCAAGGCTAAACAGCCTCGTCCGAAGGTAGTGAAGGAGAAGTTACCCGCGGCAAAGGCGAAGGGTATAGTGCTGAAGGAGCCGTCTGTGCCGGAGGAAGAGGCCAAGCCAGTGGTCCTTGCTTTGCTGGCGTCTCCAATTCCAGCTTCGCAGGAGAAGAAGAAGAAGGCTCCAGCCAAGCAGAAGGCACCTCTCCAGCCCCCGATTTTTTATCCTCCACCCTTCGTCAAGCGCGTTCGAAGTAGTGTTGTTAAGCCATCCGAGGATTTGTCTGATGTCCCTAACTCGTCAGCTCTTCTGTTGGAACCGCCCGAACCTTTGGCCGTTTCGTCTCCTCTTCTTCTTCCAGGTCCCGCCCTCGGGGGCCTACCTGGAGAAGCTTCGGTTGGTTGACCCGCGGGAGATTCAGCTTACTCCGGCTTTGGACGAGCCGTTGGACCTTTCTGGGTTGGAGTTACCTCACCACTCCATGCTGGACGAGGAAGATCACATCTCTTTGGCAGACCTCGCCAGAATGCGATTCCGTAGGGGTCCGCTATCTGCTGCTGATCCTATACTCGATGAAGTGGAGGACGATACGACAGTGGTTGCTGATGGTGCATCCCCTCAGACCGAAGCAGAGACGACTGTGGATGGAGTCGCTGCTGCCGGCTTGAGCCAGGTGGCCGTCGGGGGAATTCAGCCTGATGCCCCCAGTACTTCTCGTCCTATTCCAGCGACTCCAATCACCGTGATCCAGCCTTCCATTGTGTCTTTATCTTCGAATGGTGGAGAGCCGTCATCAGCCCTTCATCCGCCAGGCAGCGATCATTCGACCTCTTCGAAGTCTTTGTCGGTGAGTCATGATTTCCTTTTCTCCTTTTCGTATATATATTTGTTTGTCTTTTCTCCCTCGAACTCATAGCCTCTATTTCTACAGGGGTCCTCGAGACGTCCATCAGCGAGGACGACTCTAAGCCTTCAGAGGGCGGCTTTGGGGTTGTGGGAGGACTTCATCCAGACGGACCTCTTGCCAGCCAGCGATCCGAGTTCACCCGAATTGGTGGAGGATGCCTTCGTCTGCCTTGAGAAGCTGATTGAGGTAGGTATCGACACCTCTATATTGGGACATTGGGTTGAGGAATTCGCATCCGGGGCGGCTCGACTTCAGCATTTGCGCTGTTCGCTGGAAGGGAAGCTCAGTCTAGAAGAACGCCAAGTTGCAGAGGCTGAACTTACTGAATCTGAGCAGCATGTGACCAGCAGTTGTGACCAACTGTCCGCTAGTGTTGACCAGTATCGGGTGGCTCGGCAGGCTGCCGAAGAGGAGCAGAAGCGGCTTCGCGAGCAGCTTACTCAGGTTTCAGCTCGACTTGACTCTTTGGATGCACAACTTGCGACCGATAGGAGACAGCTTGATGCAAAAGATGAAGAGGCTGCCACTATTCGTCGACGTTTGGCCGAGGTTAGAGCTCGGCCTACCTTTGGCGAGCAGGAGGGACATGAGCTAGCTGACGCCCAGGCTGAGGTGATCCGTTTGAAGAGCCAACTTACCGGTTTCGAGCTTCCGCGACTTTGAGGCCATATCACTCTTTCTTTCCTTTGCATTTTTTTTTGTTTGCCTCGTTTATGTTTTGTGAGGCTAAGAATATTCCCATTTGATTTTTTATGAGAAGTACTCTCCTTTATTCGACTACTTTTCCTTTTCTCACATTTTTTTCCGCTGCCCTTTTCATGGGTAAAATCGTTTGAGAAATTTACCGTTCGTTATTGGCAGCTCCGACCCGTTTGCAGTGACGAGCTTATAGGCGTCATTGGTATAGGCCTCCTGCACCACGTAAGGTCCTTCCCACTTTGGGGCAAATTTGCCCCCGGTTTTGCTGGTGAAAAGCATCGGCCGTCTTACTGCGAGCACGAGATCGCCTTTCTGGAATGACCTAAGTCGTACCTTTTTGTTGAAGGCTCTGGTCATGCGGGACTGATAGCACTCGAGACGTTGTTGTGCCTCGAGCCGTTGTTCATCGAGAGACTCAAGTTCTGCGAGTCTCAGTTGGGCGCATTCCTCCGTCGTTAGTCCTTCTCTCACATCTATGCGTAAGGAAGGGAATTGTACTTCGAGAGGGAGTACCGCTTCGGTGCCATAAACCAGCGAGTATGGAGTCGACTGGGTAGGCGTTCTGGCCGTCGTTCTGTATGCCCATAATGCTTCGGGAAGCTTTTCATCCCAGCTCCTTTTGTGGGTGCCGACCGTTTTCTTCAGAATTTTGCAGAGTGTCTTATTGAAAGCCTCTGCAAGTCCATTGGCTGCCGGGTTGTAAGCCGACGACATCCGCTGTTGTATGCGAAATTTTTCGCAGAAGCGGTCCATGACTTTATTCCTGAAGGGTGTGCCGTTGTCCGTCACGATATACCGTGGAACTCCATATCTGTATATGATTTGAGTTCGAATAAAGTCGGCGACGGTGGTGGCTTTGACCTCTCGGTAGGCTGCAGCTTCGGCCCATTTGGAGAAATAGTCGGTGGCAGCCAAGATGTATTGCCGTTCAGACTCGGACTTAGGAGTGATAAGGCCGATGATGTCCATACCCCAAGCTTCGAATGGCCAGGAAGCGACCGTTGGGTGAAGCGGCACCGGTGGTTGATGTATGTAATCGGCATGGAGTTGGCACGGTTTGCAGGTTCGAGCCATTTCGATGGCGTCCCTGAGCATGGTTGGCCAATAGTAGCCGAGTCGTTTGACTTGTAGGTGGAGCTTCGGGCCAGCTTGATGTGCACCGCAGATCCCACCGTGTGTTTCTTTCAACACTTGCATCCCCTCCTCTTTTGAAAGACAGCGTAGGAGTAGGCCTTCATACGACCTTCGGTATAGTACATCGTTGAAGAAAACGTACCGAGGAGCTGTCCGACGGATTTGGACTCGCTCTCGCAGGTCGACTGGGAGTGTGTTGTGACAAAGGAAGTTGATGATAGGCTTGCGCCAGTCCTCGGTCTGATTTTGGCAAGCCGAGATAGGGAGAGATTCTTCTATCTCCTCTGTTTGCTCTTCTTCTTTTTCTTCCTCGAGTGGTGGAGGGATGACCCATCGTTCGCAAATGGGGACTTGGTTTGGTCGTTCGTCGAAGTGTGCTAAGCTGGCAGCAATGCCGGCTAATGCGTCGGCTGGCCCATTCTCGGAGCGAGGGACATAGCGGAGTGAAACTTCCGGGATTTGGGCCAGAAGTTCACCAGCATATCTCCAGAGAGGTTCGAGTTCGAGTTTCTTGACTTCGAACTCTCCTGACAATTGCTTGATGACCAAAGCCGAGTCGCCGTAGATATTTAATTGCGGCAGTTGCATCTCGACCGCTATACCGAGTCCCAGGAGGATGGCTTGATACTCTGCTTCATTGTTCGAACAAATCTGGGATAGCACGAACGAATACGGCAGTAGATCCTTCTTTGGAGACACGAAAAGGACTCCGGCGCCAGTTCCATTTCTTCGTGCGGCGCCGTCAAAATACATCTCCCAAGGGGGAAGTACTTCGACTAGGAATATTTCTTTGTCTGGGAATTCCTCAGTTAACTCCCATTCGGCCGGCACCGGGTGGTCGGCTAAGAAATTAGCAAGAGCTTGACCTTTGATAGCTCGTTGCGGAACGAAGTTGATCTCAAATTCGGAGAGAAGCAGCGCCCATTTTGCCAGTCGACCAGAGAGAATTGGTCGTGACATAATATACTTCAACGGATCAGCTCTTGAAATGAGATTTGTCGAATGCGCCAGGAGGTAGTGCCGAAAGCTTTTGAACTGCGAATATGAGAGCCAGACAAGTCTTCTCAATCGGTGTATAGTTGAGCTCGGCGCCCACCAATGTTCGGCTAAGGTAGTAGAGAGAACGTTCTTTGTTGTCCTCATCACATTGAGCCAAAAGAGCTCCCACCGACTTCTCTTGTGCTGCGATGTATAGCAGCAATGGTTTGTCGACGATCGGAGCTACGAGCACTGGTGGCTTGGTGAGATACGCCTTTATGTTGTTAAAGGCGTTCTGGCATGTATCGTCCCACTCGAACGGTGTACCTTTCTTTAGCAGCCGGCTAAAAGGCTGGCACCTCCCGGCAAGGTTCGAAATGAAGCGGCGGATGTACGCCAGGTGACCTTGGAAGCTTTTAAGCTCAGAGACGTTTCAGGGCTCCGGCATCTTTTGAATGGCGTCGATTTTCGACTGGTCTATTTCAATTCCTCTGTGATGGACGAGGAATCCCAAGAATTTGCCGGAGGTGACGCCGAAAGCACACTTTAACGGATTCATTTTGAGCTGAAACCATCGCAGTCTCTCAAATACTGCTCGGAGGTCGAGAAGATGGTCGGCTCTCTGATTTGTTTTCACCACCAAGTCTTCGACGTAGCATTCAACTCGCTTATGGAGGAAGTCGTCGAAGATGTTTTGCATCGCTCTTTGATATGTCGCGCCGGCATTTTTGAGTCCGAACGGCATAACTTTGTAACTGAAGATGCCTTTGGGGGTGCGGAAAGCAGTGAGTTCTTCATCTTTTGGGTCCATCCTAATTTGGTTGTAGCCAGAGGACCCGTCCATGAAAGATAGAGCCTCGTGACCTGTCGTCGCATCGACCATGAGCTCGGTAATTGGCAGAGGGAAGTCATCCTTCGGGCACGCTTTGTTCAGGTCGCGAAAGTCGACGCAAACTCGAATTTGGCCAGTCTTCTTTTTGACTGGGACGATGTTTGCGATCCAGGACGGGTACTTCACCTCCCTGATGAAATTTGCTGCGATCAACTTGTCGACCTGCTTTTCGATTTCTGGCACTAGTTCTGGCCGGAATCGTCGTTGCGATTGCTTCACTGGTCGAACAGAGGGATGAACCGCCAACTTGTGGACTGCCACTTTCGGCGCTGGTCGAGGCCAGGCATCTGTGTAGTTCCAGGCAAAGATGTCGCGATATTCGCGAGCAGCGCCATATATTCGACCTCTTCATCGGCCGCCGGTGAAGAACCGAGGAATGTCGGCCTGGGGTCTTCTGCTGTGCCCAAGTCGACTTTCTTTAATTCATCGATGGTTGACTGGCCTCCTTCTTCGAATTCAGTCGGAGCCTCCTTCAAAACAAATTCCTCATCATCTTGTTCGTCGTCGGTGACGGAGATGTGATTCACCATTACCAAGTCATTATCGCGCTGAGATTTCGTCGCGAGGGCTGCTTTCAAAGTATAGATGATGACTGGCTCGCCGTCTTTCTTTGGTTGACGTCGATTGATGGCTGCTTTTGTGTAAATAATCACCGGCTTTGAAGTATCCTGTTCCTCTGTTGGGATTTGGCCAAGCGAGACTTGGTACACGTCTGCCGATGATTTTCGGGTTATCTTTACCGGCTTCGTTTGGGTTGTATAGATCTTGATTGGCTTTGGCTTTTCATAGCCAAGGCCCAGGCGACCTTTGACTGATCGCGCTGCCCTTCGTTCTTTTTTTCTTCTGCTGCTCGAGTGAAGGCGGGTAAAGTCACGGGGAGGCTTGGCGTGAATCTCGTCTTTTGTAAGATTGCCCCCCGCCTGGCCATCAACCGCAGGCATTTGGGTCGAAGCCTTCATTTGAGCGTGTGGACGGCAACTGTTATTGGTTCGACAGCTGCTTCACGATACTTCTTTCCTCTAATTTTGGTAGAGGAAGCGTGACTTTTTCTGGCAACGGAGTTGGATGGATTTTGTTGCAGGCGACCAGGGGAGCCTCTCCTTTTTTTCTTTGCGACTATGGAATGTATCGCAAGATGGGCATATTGCGCCGATTTGGTGTAGGCGCGACTGTGGCCAATTATGACTGTGTGCTGGCTGCTGTGGAGATACGACTTGCGTCGTGGTCTGTTTGGGAGATGCAACTTGCGTCGAAGTTTGTGGTTTGGCTGACTGCGACGACTGTTTGAGTGTTACATCTTGCACCGGTTGCTTGGACGATGCAACCTGCGTCGGAGTGCTCTTGGCGTTTGCTGCCTGGTTCGACTCTGGTGACAATTTAACCGTCGGCCTAGTCGCCAGGTAGAATTTAGCATCTCGCGAACGGCGCCTCGCTTCGTGAATGGGCTTTTCGTCGGCATACGTTTTTCGCGCTCGCCGTTTTCCCAATACTTGAAGCATTGGTGCAGTGTAGATGGCACGACTCCGTTTGAATGGAGCCACGGTCGACCCGGGGAGCAGGTTGTATGAGGTCCTCGAAGTCGATGACTTGAAGAGGCGTGTCGGCTACCATGTCCCCAATGTGCAGCTTTAGGTTCGTCATGCCGAAAGTGTTCTCTCGGCCCTCCTGGTTGAAACCTTGAATGAGGAGAGAACTTGGAGAAAGGTCGCCAGCGAGAGAGACCAATATTCTTCATCGTGCGGATGGGCAGAATGTTGACTGCAGATCCACAGTCAATGAGGATACGGTTGATTTTGTGATCCCTGATGTAGCCAGAGACGAACAACGGTCTGTTGTGATTCTTTGACCCCAATTATGCGTCTTCTTCTCTGAATGTAATGCAAGGCGGGCATGTGACGACCAATGCTTCCTCCGACTTTGCGAGATGCGCTTTGGTGTAGGCATCTTCCTCTTCTTTTCGAAAAGGAGGGGTTAACCCGACTTTCGGCAGGTCGTTCTTTCTCATCAGCAACGTCTCGAGCTCGGCTTTGAGTTCCTCTGGTTTGTCGAGGACTCGGATTAAGGCTTGTCTGGACCTGATGTCCAAATCGAGATCATCTTCTATTTTGTTGAGATGTGAGATTTGTTTGAGCGATAATCTCGAGGTCGCCGTGATTCGACGACTGGTCTTTTGCCCTTTTCTTTTGTTGTCGTTTGCTTTCGGGAGGAGATGTTGAGCAGGTCGCCACCATTGCGGGGGTGAGAGGAACTCCTTCCGGGAAGAACTCCGCCAATGTGACGGGTCTTCTTTTTTTTTTGTTTGCCCCCGGACGCCAGTCCTAGGAGCTTTTCTTTGACGTTTGGCTTTTTGTTTGGCCGCTTTGCTTTTGTTTTGATGGTCACCGGTGCGGTTCGATTTCTCGAATAGGCTTCTTTCTCCGGTGACCAAGATCCCCCCTCTGCGTCGGCTGCAGCTTGTTCACGGGTGCGGTTTTTGTCGCGACCTTAGCCGGTGGTCGCCTGTTATTATGAGGTCGGCTGGAGGAACGGGCTTTGGTCGGTACTCCTTCTTCGTGGCCTGCTTCTTGTTTGGCCAAGTTAGCTGATTCGGCTCTGCTCGGATGGAGATGGCATATGAGGAGGCTGTGTTTTCAGCTCCTTCAATTTCAATACGGCCTTGCGCCTCCAACTCCATGATGCGATCCTTCAAGACGAAACATTTTTCCGTCGAGTGCCCAACCAGTCGATGGTATTTGCAAAAATTGGGATCTTTGCTTTTGGATTGGTCGCCAGGTCTTTTGATTTCTGGCAGCCTCAATAGTTGGTTGTCCAGCAGCTGATCGAGCATGATGGGAGCGTCGGCATCGGCAAAGGGATATGTCTTTGCCTGTCGTTCTTCAGGTGTCGCTTCTTGAAACCTCCCCGTCAATTGTCGTGGGAGGTAAGTCTGCTTGACCCTTCTTGCCGACCTTGATTGGTTCAACAAGTATTCGTCGCGAAAGAGGACTTTGATTTCTCTTTTCGTTTCTTTGGATGCAGTCGCAGCTGGTGCCTTCCCCTTTTTGCGAGGGTCGGCGAAAGAGGATCCTTCTTCTCCTCGTTCTTCTATCAAGTTTTCCATATTGTGAGCTTCTGTTGCGAGCTCCTGCAAATCTTTCGGCCTTCGGCTTTGTATGTAGCAGAGGAGGTTCCATCGCATTCCCCGTGAGCACATTTCTATTTTGGCTTCGAGCGATAGATTCGAGCTTTCTTTGCAATTGAGGCTCAGGTTCCTCCATCGGTTGATGTAGTCGACCACTTTTTCGCCCTTCTTCTGTTTGAGATTGGCGATCTCGACTAGCGTTACAGTACGGCGAGTACTGTAGAATCGACTGAGGAATTCGCTCTCCAGTTGCTCCCAACTGTCAATAGACTCTTGAGGCAGCTCGATGTACCAATCGAAGGCATTTCCCTTCAGCGATCGGCCGAACTGCTTGACCAACAAGTCGCCGTTTGTGCCGGCGTTGTTACAAGTTTCGATGAAATGTGCGACATGCTGCTTTGGGTGGCCGTCGCCGTTAAATTGTTGAAACTTGGGAGGGTGATAGCCAATCAGCATTGGGATGTTCTGGATCCTTTGTGTGTACGGTCTCTTGTAGGCGACTGATTTGTGGTCGCCGGCACTGTTTCGTACTGCACGGTTGATGAGCTCTATAATGGAATCAAGGGTAAGAGCAGACGGATCCACTTCGGGTCGGCCTCTGCAGATGGCCATCGGAGCGACGGGCGGCAGCTCGTCGTCGGAGGAAGAGTCTTCTTGCGGTAGTTTGGCTGAGGCGCTGGTAGTCGGCCGATTTCAGTCGACTTCTTGAGAAACGCCACCGGTGTTATTGGTGGCTGTGCCCATTTCAAGCCGTTCAAACATCTTCGCAATTTGATCATTGCGAGCTGCTAGTTGAGCATCACGGGCTGCAAGTTGCGCATCTTTTATACGCAGCTGTTCGCTTTGCTCCTTTATCGCAGCTTGCATTTCGGTAAGCTGTTCTTCAATAGTTTTGGCCGAGGTTGTCATTGCGGCCATCTTGACGGTTTTCGTCGGAGTAGTTGTTCTCGACGCGACTTGGAGATATGAAGCCTTCGTTAGTGACTTCATTGAGGGCACTGTTGTTGTGGGGGACCGGTCAGAAGGACCAGTCGCAGGTTGACTGTGGAGAGCGGCCCTGGGCGACGACTGGCTTGCAGTGACAGCCGTCGGTGAGAATCGGAAGGATGAGATAGGTGATGTTGCGGTAGGGGAGGTCGCCTTTGTTTGTCGGCGAGGTGAACGGATAGGTGGTGGACCAGCTGCTGCATTGAGTGCGGCCAGAAGGTCGTGTGAGACCAACATAACCGGCGAGTCGTCTATCGCCGATGTTCTCTGTACGGAGGAAGCAGGCACAGAGTGTGTTCTGGTCACTGGGAGAGAGGAGATGCCCCCGCTTTGCTCGTACTGTTGTACCAAGGTGGGAACAATAGAGCTTCTCCGGATGGCGGCGACCGCGGCCGGACCGGCAATCGGGCTGCAGGGAGGAGGAGATGCAGTGACAGCCAGATATGTTGGCTTGGTCATCGCTGGCAGCAGTTTGGCGGCGACCGCGGGCTGGTTTGTTGGAGGTCGCGGTAGCCCGTGGGCACCTAATAAGGCGCTTTTTGGGCGCCGCGATCGCGCATGAAAGGAGCTTGTCCAAGTAGACAAATTCCTGGCCATAGCTCTCGCCATTGGACGAAAGTGGCGGTGGTGGTGGTGAGGTAGGAACATCGAACGCTGTTGGCGGCGATGCGGCAGCAGATCCGCTGAAGTTCCAATAGTTGAACGCGCGGTCGTGGGCGGAGCTTGGTTAAGCAGAGCTCGAGGAGGCAGTTTGCTTGCCCCCATTGTTGTTGTTGTTGTTGTTGCCGTTGTTGGCGTTGCTGGCCATGGCTGAGGTTGGATATTTTTTTTTGGTTGGACGGAGAAGGAGATGAGAGGTAGGAAATGTCCCACCGGGCGTGCCAAATCTGTTTCACCGAAAATCCGCCGGTCCGCGAAGAGGCGCGACCGAGAGAATTTTTCAAATACTTTAGAATAATTTTGAGTTTACAAGGTGTGTGAGTCAGGAAAGAAGCGAGTTCACTCTCCTAATAACCCTCTGATTCGATCTCCGTGTGGTTTAGTGAAGTTTTGGCTCCTGCGAGGTCGTCGTCGAGACTTCGAGTTACATAAACGAACGTACACGATCTGGTGTGGCTTTTGTCGGTCAGACGGAAGTATTTGTGTTCCGTGTGTTTCGACTTGCGACAATGCCGGCGACGGTGTAGAATTGCTTCTGGTCGAACTGTAGAGCGACGAACTGCAGTGGCTGAACTTCTCTGGTTCGAGAGCTTCCGCGAGTGTATTTTCTTCTCGGCGAGAAGGCTGTCGAACTCAATTTTTTCCAACCGTAGGGATGAAAGTTTTTCTAACCAACCTTTCAATTTTTCCAACCTTTAGAACAGAATGCTTCTGGCCTTTTGTAGCCTGTCTGTGAGAGACGTTGCCTGGGAAAGGGGATCACGATCCCCTTTCTGCTCGTGAAGTTGAGGGAAGAGGGGAAGAGGGAGACCAGGAGCTCCCCGTTGAGATCCCTCAAATGAGGATCGCAACCTCTTTCCAGAGATTTTATCTTCTCAGTTTGAATTGGCTGACTGTATGCTGACTCATGCTGACATGGCGATGACTCACCGAGTTGTTGATGGCTGTAAGATGACTCACTGTGTTAACAACGCGACGAAATGGGATCCTGGCGGTGGGCTGCGTCGAATTACTTCGAGAATTGTCGCGGCTTGTCCACGAACTTTGTTTACTGGATCGTTGGACTCCTAGATCTGTCGAATGTGGGCCATGCACATTTTGGTGCACACACCTATATATGTTAAAAGGTTATTCTAAAGTAAAACATAAAAGAAATTGAAACAAATTTACAGTTTACTATTATTGAAAAGTTAAGCATTTGACAAATGTAGAATGTGTAGCTCATCCATCTATTTCGCTTTCTTTTTTAGTTGAACAATTGATTATTTCGCTGCAGCTTGGATCTTCAGGTAAGTGATCTTCCAATAATTGTTGTTGGATAATCATGTTGTGATTTTTCAGTTGGTTTGTATTTGATCTTTGATCTTCTACTCCATTTGTTATTCTTGACATCATTTTTAAACACTTGATAATCTACCTTAGCCATCATAAAATAAGGTCATTTTTCATGGTCAGGCAAAGCTTTCCAACATAATGACATTGCGATATGATGGTCCGTAAGATGTGGGTACTCATTTCGTAAATTATCTTCTTTAATTTTTATATATTCGCAAAATACGGGTGACAATCGAGCTCTTGAATGATACATAAAGAATATCTAAACAGAATAAGACATACCATTAAAATTTTATCTACAAACAAAAATAAATAAATATCAACAAAAAATTAAAATCCTAAATAAATCAAATAAATATAAACATGAGTATTTTTATTAGTATAATTATTAATATGCTTATTAAAAATAAGGAACATGCATATCAAATAATAAAAACAAAAACAAGAGTATTTTTATTAGTATAATTATTAATATGCTTATTAAAAATAAGAAACATGCATATCAAATAATAAAAACAAATTTAACTACCAATAAAAAAATTTCAAATATTCCCTAATCTTAAATAATCAAATAAACATATTCAAATATAAAAAATAGTATAACAATAATAAAATAAATTAAAACTAACATAATTATCCATTATTAGTATCGAATAAAAACTATTTCTATGTAAAATGTTATTAATCTATATATACTAATATAAATAAATAAATATCAACTAAAAATCAAAATCTTAAATAAAGCAAATAAATATAAACATGATTATTTTTATTAGTATAATTATTGTTATGCTTATTCAAAAAGAACGTGCATATCAAATAATAGAAGCAAATTTAACTACTAAAACATAATATTATTTACGAATGAAATTTTAAATAAAAAATATCAACATAAAATACAGTATAATTATTAATATTATTATCTATTATTAGTTAACATAAATTAATAAATATCAACGACTGTTAAAAATATTAAATAGTTAAATAAAATACAATATTATTAATATCTAATAAAATATTTTTTTAACTAAAATATTATTGATATATAACTACAAACATAAATAAATAAACCAAGATGATTTGGCTGTAGAAATCAAAATGGGTTGACTTCAGCGAATGGATTCCTTATGTCCGTTGTTTTGTTTTTACTTTAATGAGTAATTAGGTGGCAAAATAGACTACACATAGATATAGAATGGATTCCTTATGTCACTCCATCGAAGCACAGAAAGGTATCAAAACCTAATTTGCTTTCGGGAAAGAAGAAGAAGAGAACCGCTTTGGGGAAAGAAGAAGGAGAGAACCGCTTTTGGGAAAGAAGAAGGGTCGAAATGGGTGCCGAGTCACGGGGGAGGAGAGACAGCGCCCGAGGAGGAATCGTAACGGAAGAGATTACGGCCCAAAAAAATAGAAAAAAAGGGAAGAGTTCCTGGAATGAGACTCTGGCGGAATGCAGGGTTCAACTCGTATAGCAGTGCAAGTGGGGATTTTCGTTTGGAAACACTGAATCCTGGTGTCGACCCTCAGAGGCGGCCCTCCTCGAGTACGCCTGCCGGTTCCTCGGGCAAGAAGCCTAATGCCGCGTAGCCGTTGGAGCATGGATTGGACTTGGATTTTAGTTTTGGAATGACAGTTCGGAGAATTGTGAGTGGCTACGGGCTTTCTTTCGGTGGTCTCATTTTATTGTCACTCCACGTTAGGGTTTTCGAGTGTTCGAATGTGCGTGATTGTTGTGGACTTTATGTGTAATTCAGCAAGTCCGGGGGCTATCTCTTAGCATTACGCGTTACGCGATGAAAATCCTTTTCTGAAGGTGTCCCTGGACGCGTTAGAATCGTGGACTTGACGTCGATTCAAAGGAGGAGGGAGAGAGAGGGGAGATATTGGAGTGGAGACAATGAACGTCTCAGTCGCTGGTTAGATTCACTCACACTGGCAAAAGTACAAAAGAGAAAAAGCAACAAAGAAGTCAGAGAAAATACCTTGCCGGAGGGAAGAAAAGAACTAACGGGCTGGATAATGGTTGGCCGTAACTTCGGTAACTGCTATTGAAATAAATATTAGACTCCTAAAATAGCAGTAAGATAGTTGATCTAAAAATAGCAGAAGGAGAAAATCTACTTACCAGAATAGAACCTCGGAGAACGTCTGTAACCCCAGAAGAAGCTGATTTAATCTCTGTACGGAAGAAGTTGTAAGATCGTTGATCTAAAAATAGCAAAAGGAGAAAATCTACTTACCAGAATAGAACCTCGGAGAACGGCTGTAACACCCCCGGAAGAAGCTGATTTAATCTATATATAACAATAGTCAGTTAGGTATCCCAGATATCGCTCCTCGACCTGATCATCTTCTTCCCCCTCCTCGACCTCATCCTCTTCCCCCTCCTCGACCTCATCCTCTCCCCCCTCCTCGACCTCATCCTCTTCCCCTCCTCGACCTCATCCTCTTCCCCTTTCTTTCTCTCTGTAATCTTAATTTTTTTAATCAATTTTAATCTAGAAAATATTTAATAATAATTTTTTTTTCTCCCCAGAAGAAGCCACATCAGCGTTTTTTCTCCCTATTTTTTCTCGACCCCCATTCCTATAATATATATATAGATATATATTTAAATTTATCAAACAAATTAATTGGGGATTGGTTATAGACTAGTGGGGACTGGACTGTTGAGCCCGTCCCCACAGAGGGCCTATGGGGACTTTTTGGCCCGTCCCCATAGTGTGACCTCTGGGAACTGTCCAGCCTATCCCCAAAGACAAATTTGTGTGGACTGGGCAGCCCATCCCCACAGTATTAACTTTGTGGACTGTACGACCCGTCCCCGCAGAGGTCCTATGGGGATTGCATGACCCGTCTCAATTGCGTGAGTTGTGAGGACTGGGCAACCCATCCCTATAGATAGCTTGTGGGGACTGAGCAACCCATCCCTATAGATAGCTTGTGGGGACTGGGCAGCCCATCCCTATAGATAGGCTTGTGGGGATTGGGCTGCCCGTCCCTATAGCATTTCCTGTGGGGACTGGGCAACCCGTCCCCACAGAGTGCCTGTGGGAATTTGGCCACCTGTCCCGACAGTGTATGTCTATGGGGACTGGTAACCAATCCCTACAAGTATCTTGTGTAATTTTATTAATCAATATAGCCATATAAAAATATAATTCTATCTTTTTTTTAAGGTGCATGAGCTTGGATGTATGTTTGGGTGATCATTTTTTTTAAATAGAATTTAATGAGAAAGAGATATAGTGAGAAAAGGAGAGAGAGTGTGAAAACAAATATTATTAAAGAAGTTATTAATTACCATTGGGGACTGCATGACCCGTCTCAATTGCATGAGTTGTAAGGACTGGGCAGCCCATCCCTATAGATAGCTTGTGGGGACTGAGCAACCCATCCCTATAGATAGCTTGTGGGGATTGGGCAGCCCATCCCTATAGATAGGCTTGTAGGGATTGGGCTGCCCGTCCCCATAGCATTTCCTGTGGGGACTGGGCAACCCGTCCCCACAGAGTGCCTGTGGGAATTTGGCCACCTGTCCCGACAGTGTATGTCTATGGGGACTGGTAACCAATCCCTACAAGTATCTTGTGTAATTTTATTAATCAATATAGCCATATAAAAATATAATTCTATCTTTTTTTTAAGGTGCATGAGCTTGGATGTATGTTTGGGTGATCATTTTTTCTAAATAGAATTTAATGAGAAAGAGATATAGTGAGAAAAAGAGAGAGAGAGTGAAAACAAATATTATTAAAGAAGTTATTAATTACCATTATTTCTCATTTATTCATAAGTATTGTTTCAAACTTCATGATGATTGTGGACAATATCAGCCTTCAGTAGCAGACAATGCAACTAAAGAAGGTATCTTGATTAATGCAGTAAGCTCCAATTGTTTTCCATCGCAATATTTCCAGCAGCTTATGGAGCAATTGGGCAGCACAGGGGCGTTGAAATTGCAATTTTTATTAACCACAAAGAAGCTCACACCTAAAAATAACTAGTACAAAACATAGCAATGGGGACAGGCTTCCCGTCCCCATAAATTAAAAAATTAGTCCCCACAGAGGGAACTATGGGGTCTGGGCAGCCCGTCCCCACAAACGGACTTGCGAGAACTGTGCCACCCGTCCCCATACCATTTCCTGTGGGGACTGAGCATCCCGTCCCCATAGAGGGGCCTGTGGGGATTGGGCCACCCGTCCCCATACCATTTCTTGTGGGGACTGGGCCGCCCGTCCCTACAGAGGGCCTGTGGGGATTGGGCTACCCGTCCCCATAGTATTTGTCTATGGGGACTGACAACTTGATTTAAATAGTCAGTCCCCGTTGGAAAAATAAGTCTCCAAATACTATCTATGATGACTGGTTTATAAAAACAATTAAAACGTCTTTAGATTAAAACTTTTCATTCACACGTTAATAAACTTTTTGAAAGCGGCACTTTAGACATGAACTCTACATTTAAATTATTTCATATTGTATTTGATCATGTATTTCGTAAAGAAAAATATTTGCAAGAGAGAGTAAAATGGTGCAAGACAAAAGAATAAGATGAACACAAAATACTTATATGGTTCGGTACCTCGACATCCAACACATGCGTACCTTAAAATTAATGCATAAATAATTTCTACATTATACATATACTCGTTCGTTTACTAGAAAAAAAATTGACACTTGGTGAACAATTAATTAGCTCACGTTAATGAACAAGTAGAAAATGTTAACCTTGTTGAACTCGGGAAAAATTTTAATCATTTTAGGATTAAAAAACCCTCCCAATTTTCTGACACCGACTTATCCATCCTGCTCCTAAGTTTGGGCTAACCATCAAGGATCATATATAGGTCAACTCAGTGAGTCGCGCGGGTCACAGGCTCGGAAAGTATTTCGCTATCAACAGTTTATAAACCATATGAGGTGTTCAAGATGATAATGTTTTAAAATGGTATTGGACGTCACATGAATTGAGATTAGTTAAAATAAATCTGAAACTTAGGTTTTATGGTCGGTAGGAAGGTTGTTAAGTAGATAGCTGATATATATATAGAGAGAGAGAGAGAGAGAAGACAAGCTTGTTGCCGCTCAATTATATTTATATATAGATGAGTTTGCTGGAGAATTACCAACTCTCTCTCTATCTCTAGCACTCTCTAGCATCTTTGCCACCGCAAGAAAGAAACAACAGGAATTAATTCTTGTAATTGTGCTCACTAGTTACACGAGTGAAGCGACCAGAGAATGGAATTACTTCCTGAAAACCTAAAGTTAAAAATGTAAAAGGAAAGAAAGAGAAGAAGAAGAGGCAATCACAGACCCATTGTTGACCATATATGCAACTATATTCATGTTGCTAAAATGATAAATCTCCTATATTATAACGAAAATATATATATATATATATATATATATATATATATATATATACTCTCAATTTTTAACTTATTGAACCAGTGGCCACGACATAGTTTTCCATTAGTGACTAATATGTTAGTTATGGGTTTATTAAGGTATTTTTGCCAAAACCAATGGACCATTATTTGTCAAATTGTCGACATATGCCCAATGATGAGTTGGAATTTTCACTTGTCTATTTTCTTTGTTCCTCCAAGATAAAGAATTGTCCCAATTAAGTCACTAATGCCACTCCCACGACCATACTTAATTTTAGGAAAAATTAGAACTCATAGATCCATTAACTTCACAGATTTATGTAACTAAAAAATAATATCAAATCATGGATACAACCGTGACAAAAATGCCCTCCTAAAAACCAAACTAAAAAATAATATCAAATCATGGATACAACCGAATGGTAATCGAATGGATAAAGAACAAAATTATGTGTTTCGATTACCCGATTATCCAATTACCCGATTACCCGTCTCTTCATCGAAACGGATATGGATAATGGGTATTACCCGGATGGTAATTTGGTGATTTTTTAAAAATTTATATATTTAATGTTATTTTTAGATAATATGTGTGTTGTACATTTATTTGAGTTATTTTTAGATAAACTTAAGAATTTGGATATAATTTTTATATGATTAAATTTATTAAAATATATTATCTATTTATTTACCGGATTACCCGATTACATAACGGAATAACCCTTACCCATTTGGATTATTACCCGTTTACACCCCTACTCCACCGCCTTGTCTCCCTTACCTCCCACCCCGTCTCCAGTGGCCCGCTCCCGGGGGCCCGGTTGATGGGTTTCAACAAGGGTTGGGTCTGGCAAGATATGTTTGATCGACAGTTAAAACCGGTTGATGGGGTTAATGGATCCATAATTCTTAATTCTCCCTTGATTTTATCTATTAGATTCTCCTAACTTCAAATTCTTAATAATGTTCAAAAGTTAATTAAAGTCATTACTGTACGCCCACGTGCCTAAAAGGCGCCAACCTCGTTGGGTCAAACATGACTGTCGAAGACCGAAATCAGGAAACGTTCCTTGTCGTTGTGGTTCATTCATATTCTAAACCCTTTTTCCGCAGAATCCGGTTCGAGATCGGCCCGTTTTTAATAACATTCATTTACCGAAACTCCGCTCAGCTCGCCGTCCCCGTCCGGTCAAACCAAATTCCTCCAAATTCACCACGAAACTGCTCTTCAACCCCCACAAATTCCCAATCTCGTCGCGTAGCATTTTAACCAGGTCGCGTTCCGAGTCCCGACCCCTGCCCACTTTCACGCGGTGAAGGAAGGGGGTGGGCCGTGGGGGGGGAGGATTCAATGTATTCGCCGCGCGCTCTGAGAGCGAAAAAAGGCCGTGGCGAAATTCAATGAACACGCCCCATATTATTTATTCGCACTCTAGCTCTCCCCTATAAATTTCATTCGCCTCCATGATGCCTCTTCAGTTTTGTATCTCAATGGCGCTGCAGTCGTTCCTCACGGAGCAGGAGATCTGTCTGTCCCTTGCCGTTTCGGTAATGACGCTTCTGTATCTTCTCCTCGTCGGATTGGAAGCTTTGTGGACCACTCGGGCTTCCACCGAGCTCCCTCTCGAGTGCTGTTTTCCGTGTTTCCAAGACCGAATTTTGATCTTGCCGCAGTACTCGGAACCTTTTCCGGAAACTTTCAGTTTCAGACGATGATTTTTAAATGGCAGCTGCGGCGATGTGGAAGCCAGTCTGAGTAGCTGTTTAATCGGAGAAAGAGAGAGAGAGAGAGAGAGAGAGAGAGAGAGAGAGAGAGAGAGAGAGAGAGAGAGATAGAGAGAGAGAGAGAGAGAGAGAGAGAGAGAGAGAGAGAGAGAGAGAGAGAGAGAGAGAGAGAGAGAGAGAGAGAGAGAGAGAGAGAGAGAGAGAGAGAGAGAGAGAGAGAGAGAGAGAGAGAGAGAGAGAGAGAGAGAGAGAGAGAGAGAGAGAGAGAGAGAGGAGAGAGAGAGAGAGAGAGAGAGAGAGAGAGAGAGAGAGAGAGAGAGAGAGAGAGAGAGAGAGAGAGAGAGAGAGAGAGAGAGAGAGAGAGAGAGAGAGAGAGAGAGAGAGAGAGAGAGAGAGAGAGAGAGAGAGAGAGCTGAGAAGACAACAAAGATCCAATTTTTTCATTCTTTTTTGTATAACAGAGGGACCAACTGTCCCCGCATAGAGAACAACACTACAAACATCCTTGTTATCGGATAGTTTGTGATTTCTTCGATTTAATTCCCGACTTGGGTTCATTAGATACCAAATCCGAAATCCTGAATACCGAATGTTATCAAGCGCCAGATTAAGATGCATATTTGGAAGTTTGTTTTATTATATGCTTTGAGAACAAAGTTAATGTTGTAGAAGACGCATATTTGGATGTTTGTTTGGAATTGTAAAACTAAATGTCCAGGTTGGTGTTTACGAAGAGAGAAAAAAAGTCTTTCTACACATGCAATTGCTCATACAGCTTAGGAAACTTTCAAGCTAGTGTGAACTAATTCCCAAATGACAACGGAAGACAAGTGCTCGATAAGACAAACAACTTTTTTGTGGAGGCTTTTATTAGTAACATTTGCCGAGATACCATGTAAAGTTGGGTGTATTAACCCTCGAGTTAATGTTTCTCATACAACACTGCAATACCATAACAACACTAGAATATGTTAACACTTATAAACTGCAAAATCGTTGTAAGCTTCGCACTTGTACGTGAGAGTGTACTTATACCCGAATACTAGTGTAATTATAATTGAAGTTATACTTACAGAAACTCCATTCAATACTAATAATAACTGTTATTATAGTTTAGAACCAATAGTTTCTAATCTGTGGGGCATTCGGCCCAGGGTATCAAAATCCATTAGAGAGAGTATTATAATAGCTATTGGATTACACTTACATAATAAGTTCTCCTCATAAGGATTTGAAAAGCAGCATCTCCACTAGAAAACTTCCTATTGTAACACTCCAACAAAAGTCCTCTGATACCCGACACACTAAAGAGCTCCCCCTTAGTATGTTTCCTTCAGCGATGGATACTCTTCACGCAGTCTCTTCAAGATGAGAACACTTCTATGATGGTCAAAAGCTTCTACAATAATAAGCCAGAAGACCTCTTGATCAGCTCCAAGGGATTACTCATGATTTTGCAATTTCTATGATCATTCTCTCAACAAGCTCCCCCTCAATTCACCCTCTCCATATTTTTCTCAATTTCTGAGTAACCCTTATTCTTCAATGAGTTTGCTTTTATAGCTCAGGGTGTTTGCATCCTGATTTCTGAGTCCTTCTCTAATTAGACTTTGTCATAAGTTGAGAAGTTCTGTTCACATTAGACTCCTCTTATGTTTTGGTCTCCTATACGGATCCATAGGACTCCTTCATCAAGTGTGTTTTATTAGAATTAGCCAACCACTTATACGTGCACCAATATTCTCCCCCTTTAGCTCTTTTTGACAAAATCACTTTAATATTCACATGATTTGCCTCTTTTCTCCCATCTGCTCCATTCTTGAGTATTTGTTGCTGAATTACAGTCCCCCTTACTCTGTTATTTTCTTTTTCTTTTGTGTCCATTTTCACCTAGTGTATCTCTGACCACCTTCATCTTCAGAGGATTCTTCTCTCATTGACAAAGAAAACAAAGAGATATGACATTATGCTGCTCATAGCAGAACATCTAATAGTTCACATATCATCATCATACCAATATACATAGAAAATGCAACACACCATACCAAAACACTGCTTCTGCTTCTGTACACTTAAACATCATTTAGTACTCGCCCTTTTTGTCAAAAAGATGCAAAACAAACAATGTCAAAAAGCAAAAAAACAATACTGAACCTTACTGCGAAGTTTGATTCTGCTGAACTTTAATAAGATGTTGCAATAAAGACATCTCACACTGCAAGCCGTGGTACCTAGTCACTAGTTGCTCCATTTCAGCCTTCACAAACCGTATCCTATGTATAAGAATCAAAAGTTTATTGGTCAGAAGAAATACCTGGGGCCCAAGGATCCGGATGAATTGGGTAGCTTTGAGAGTTGTGCACAGTGGTGATAGGTGAAGCAGAAACAATAGCGTGAGTGATAGTAGGTAAAGGAACTATATGCAGACTTATAGGGTCAACATGCACATCTGGTCTACATAAATCTAACTCATCACGAAGAGGGGAACTAGGTGCCAAATGTGGTTTTTCTGATGGTGCGGATGAAGCATTCATCACAGGTACACTCGATGGTGTAACAGTCATGATGGTGTTGTCAGTATGAATAGCAATAAGAGGCTCAGATGGAGAAATACTGACAGTCGATAGAAGTGTCTCTGGAGGCTATTGCTCTTCAGATACTTCAACTGGAGCTGAGCTTTTAGTAATGCTCACTTGCCTTCTCTCCTTCAGTAGAGTACTCAATTTGTTGCATAGTCGCTTTCTCATATCATGACGGACAATAGGTTCTGTGGAACCAAAAGGTTTCTGAATACTCAGAATGTCATAAATCAGGGATGGAAAGATGAAACATCCTTGTTTCTCCATTTGCTTGAGAACCCAAATAATCTACTCAAATATCCTTCTGCTAATATCAATCTTTTGTCCTGTCCCAAGTTTATACAAGAAATCCAACATGTTGCGATGAATTGTTCCTCTGTGCCGAGTTGGAACCCAATTCCATACTGCTATTTTATGTAGTGCTGAGTACTTCGGTGTCAGTTGGGAAGCGGGAATAACATGTGCCTCTGGCCATTCGTGTATTAGATCACTTGTGAATTCTTTCAACATAATCTCATCTTCTGCATCTCTAGATTCAGTGTCACATACATGGATTTATAAGTAATCAGTAATATGTTTAACACCAAACTCATACCAGTGCCCTC
The DNA here is from genome assembly GCA_019845555.1 of Aristolochia fimbriata. Lineage (NCBI taxonomy): Eukaryota > Viridiplantae > Streptophyta > Magnoliopsida > Piperales > Aristolochiaceae > Aristolochia > Aristolochia fimbriata. The sequence goes on from CM034081.1 coordinate 20,801,288, forward strand.
GAATATACACATTGCACAGCATGCTCTCTTTCGACCGGACCAAATTTGCATAAAACTCTTGGACAACTGCTACTGAATACGGTGCGAAGTGGGTAACTGTTCTCAATAAATCAACTTCAACAACGACATTATAAGTTGAAGTTCTCACACAAAGAGCTCTGTTTCTAGTCAAAACTCCTTCTTTATCACTGTGGAAAATCTTACCTCTGCTGTAGCGTCAACAAGCTTATGATCTATGGCCTCTACAATATGTTTTTGACTGTTTGTGCTGGTTTCCACATTCATCTCTTTGTGCTTTTGTGATCTCCTGCACAATATACCCCTGGATTTCGATTTTGTGGAGTTTTACCTTGTTCGTCCACCTCCGACGACCTATTCTCACTGTGCGCCAAGCCATTGCCCTTTGCTGCTCGTGAAGCTCTGCGAGCCTTAGCTCGAGTCATTTGAGTCATCTCTCTGTCTGTAGATTCAGACTCTTTAGAAACTTCTTCTTTTGTATCTTCGTTATCCAGTGCATTTCTTTCTGCCTCTTCCATATTGTGGTCTCCCAAAGACGCAATTTTCGATCTGAAGAGCTAGTGAGTTTGTGCTTTCGGTGAATAATAAGAGCATCATCATCTTCACCGTCTTGATCAGCTTCAACCATCCCTGCTTCATCCAGATTAGGCAGAACATGTTTCACCGTAATCTGTGGAGGTACACTTGTTCGTATAGTGCTTTTCTTTCTCACCATATTATCCAGAAAATTTCGAAGAGAAATATCATCATTAGCATCAACCAAGCTCTCATCCATGTTAGAGTTCAACAAATCGATGTCTACAGGCGACAATATACGTCAAGGCATCTAGGGGTCGAGTAGTCGAATCCCCATCATCTAGAAGTTCTTCCTCACTTTGATTAGGTATTGAAGATAGAGATTGAGTTAGAGTTTTCGTACCTTGACTCTTATCAGCAGAGAACTCGTCTGGATCGGTGGAGGAGGTCGCCATGCCAGTGCTTAGGTTGCTGCCTTCTTTGCTCGCCACTCGCAAGTTTTGAAGTGGGATGAGAAAAAAACCAAGCTTTGATTTTTTCACCTTTACCTTTCACCTTTACCTTTTAAACATTTTTTTTTAATTTTATTTTTACGTGTACTTACACATCTAAGTACACTTCTCCTTACACCTTTATATACAACACAGTCCTAGAGCTCCACGAAGGAACTCAACCCGCTTTGCATCCAGACTCTTTGTAAATATGTTTGCGAGCTAATTCTCCGTAGATATGTGTTCTAGTGTCATTTTTCCTTCTTCAACAAGTTCATGAATGAAGTGATGTCTCATGTCTATGTGCTTTGTCCTCGAGTGCTGAATTGAATTTTTTGATATGTTGATTGCACTTGTATTGTCACAGTACACTGTAAGTACGCCGCTGGTTAGACTATAGTCTGACAACATCTGCTTCATCCAGATGATTTGTGCACAACAACTACTTGCTGCGATGTACTCAGCTTCTGTAGTCGATAGTGATAGCGAATTCTGTTTCTTGCTATACCAAGATACCAGATTAGTACCTAGATAGAAACAACCAGCTAAAGTGTTCTTTCTGTCATTGGCATCTCCTGCCCAGTCTGCATCGCTATACCCAGCCAACACATTGTTTGTGTTTGTTGAGTACCAGATTCCTAAATTGATAATACTCTTCATATACCGGATAATCCTCTTGACTGACTTTACATGTGACTCTTTAGGAGCGGATTGAAATCGTGCACACATTTCTACACTATAGCTTATATCTGGTTGACTTGCTGTGAGATACAACAGACTAACAATCATGCATCTGTAAAGTGTGGGATCTATAGGTGTACCACCATCATCCTTGCAGATATGATCTGTAGTACTCATGGGCGTTCTCATGGCTTTAGCATCCTCTAGTCGAAACTTCTTCACCAAGTTTCTGGCATACTCCTATTGTGTAAATGAAAATATCATCATTTCTTTGGTTGATTTGAAATCCTAAAAAATACGAGATCTCTCCCACCATACTCATTTCAAACTCCTCTTGCATATGTGTGATGAACTGTTTCTGAGTAGATTCAATGGCCGAACCAAAGATAATATCATTTACATAGATTTGAGCTATTGTCAGTTCACGATCCCTTTGTTTAATGAATAAGGTTTTGTCTACTCCTCCTCTTGCAAACCCCTTAGAACAAAGAAACTTTGTTAACCTCTCATACCATGCTCTGGGTGTTTGCTTTAAGCCATATAATGCTTTGGTCAGATGATATACATAATATGGTCGATGTGGATCAGTGAATCCTTTAGGCTGCTCAACATAGACTTCTTCAGCTAGATATCCGTTTAGAAATGCACTCTTCACATCCATTTGTTGTAACTTAATTTTCATTGTACTAGCTATAGAAAGTAACAGTCTTATAGACTCACGTCTAGTCATTGGTGCAAACGTTTAATCGAAATCTATTCCTTCATTTGAGTATAGCCCTGAGCCACCAGTCGTGCTTTATTCCTAACAACATTCCCTTCCTCATTTATTTTATTTTTAAACACCCACTTAGTACCAATGACATTTACATTGGCAGGTTGAGGCACAAGTGTCCATACCTCATTCCTGTCGAACTACTCGAGTTCCTCTTGCATGGCCCTAATCCAGAATTCATCTTTCAAAGCTTTTTGTACCTTCTTTGGTTCAACTGATGAAGTGTAACACACAAACCTAACCATTTCTAAATAGTTCTTTTTCTTTCCCCTTGTTTTCATTCCAGCATTAACATCTCCAATAATTGCATCGACAGGGTGGTTTTTTTAAACTCTGATGCATGATGCTTTCTCTTTAATCGAGACAACTTCCTGAATTATTGTGCTCTCATCTTCTGTATCTTCGGAAGTTTCTATTGACTCTCCAAGTATAGGACAATCAACTATCTCTACAAGTGCAATTGCATCTGTACTTGTTTTTTTCTTTTGGGACTTGAGGCAAGTTGTTTACTTGTTCATCATCCTCTAACCGAGTGCTCTCATTATGATTTGCTATTTTCACATTGACTGTCTCTATGACAGTATTCGTGTTTTTGAAAAACACTCTATATGCATGATTATTCCTGGAGTACCTAACAAATATCCCTTCCATACTCCTGGAATCAATCTTTCTTAACTGTTCACGGTCTCTGAGAACATGACATATGCTCCCAAACTCTCGAAAGTAGTGGACCTTCGGCTTTCTTCCCTTCCATAGTTCATAGGGCGTTTTATGAGTCATGTATCTAAGATGCACTCTGCTACTGACATAGTAGGCCGTGTTTACAGCTTCTACCCATAACTTGTGAGGAAGATTTTTTGAATTGATCATAGCTCTATCCATCTCTTGGAGTGTTCTGTTTTTCCTTTTGACAATCCCATTCCGTTGTGGGGTTTTTGGAGCAGAGAATTCATGATAAATTCCCTTTTTATCACAGAACTTTGTAAATTAATAGTTTTCAAACTCTTTACCATTATCACTCCTTATTCGAACAATTTTTCCTATAGAGATACCTTTTTCTGTCGTAAGTCTTTTGCACAAACTAACAAACTCCTTATGAGTATCTGACTTTGCTTTAAGAAACTCAACCCAGGTAAACCTTGTAAAGTCATCAACACACTCTAGCACATACCTCTTTCGAGTAATGCTCTCAGTTTGAATTGGCCCCATTAAATCAATGTGCAGCAACTCTAGCAGTTGTCGTGTTGTGATAATCTTTAAGGTAGGGTGAGAGGTTCAATGTTGTTTACCTGACAAACATCCTTTTTAAACAGCTTCTACTTTACTATTTATTGTTGGCAATCCATGTACAACTCCATACTTGAGCAACCTTTGAATTCCTCTAGCATGCATATGTCTCAAACATTTGTGCCACAGTTAACCAGTTGTCTCACTTGTGTACTTACACTGTTGTGATATGATCAGCCTGTAGCATTTATCTCCAGTTTTGGTCCCTTCCAATACAGATTATTTCCTATCATCTTCTACAACACAACCTTCTTTAGTGAACTTAACATGCAGATTTTGGTCGCACAACTAATTGATGCTGAGTAGATTTGCTTTCAGTCCATTCACTAGCAAGACATTCTTCAATTATGACAATCCTTCAACGTTCAACACTCATTTTCCAATCACTGCTCCTTTAGCACCCTCTCCAAATGTCACTTAACCACCATCTACTTTATGAATATCAGTAAGGAAGTTAGCACTTCCAATCATATGTTGAGAACATCTGTAGTCAAAGTATCATACTCCATTAGGGGTTATTTTACAAGTTGTATGTACAGAAAATAGACTGATCTCCTTCTTCACCCAGACATAGTTAGGTGCAACTTTTGTGATCATTCTTGACCCACTCCTTTTCCAGTCCCTCAGCAATTTATAGTAGTAAGGTCTGATGTGACCATAAACTCCACAGTAATGGCACACGGGTGCTTGTGATCTTCTGGTTCTTGTAGACTGGGTCTGATTTTAAGTAAATCGTACAAATGGACTGTCACGAGGATATCCCAACCCCTTTTTATTGTCACTCCTCTTTCTTTGGGTCAATATGTCATCTAATTCTTGTTTTCCTCTATCAAATCTCATCAGAGTTGATGCGGAACCCCAGACTAAAGAGACTGAAATACCAACACAGCTTGATTCAACTCACAATCAATCTAAACCCTCGCCCTATTGAACCCCTAAGAAACTCTTTCCCAAAAACACAGGTAATAAGGCAAACGAGAACAAGAACTGAAATCGCCACAAAGTAAGACTTACCTTGATAAGATGTCAATTTTTGGTGCAACTAAGAGAAAAGAAGTTAACTCACAGAAGCTGTAGAAGAAAAACACGTTCTTCCATGATAATTTGTGAAAATATGCCAAAATGTCCAATATTCTGGATTACAAAGCCTTAAATAGGCATAAGGAAAAACCCTAAATCTACTAGGCTTTACCCGTATGGTTACTTACAGTAATGACCCATCAAATAGTCACTTTAACATTACCCGGCTAACTCAAAAGTTATAAATTAAGCCTAAAATTATTCCCATACGAATTTGGGCTTTTATTAGGATCTTATTCCCTTCAAGTAAGCCCAATTAACTTCTTCAATGATCAACCATAAGGCCCGGGTGACTTTAACACAAGGAGATCTTCATGAAACTTCTAAATATCTCTGCTTCTTGTGCTTAATTATGACTTGCTGACTAAACATAGTGAAATTGGACTAATTTCTTCAGTTTTGGAATTATGCTTCTCTTGTTTGGCCAAATCTTCGTACAAGTCCTTTACAAATGACTTGGCTAAAGTCGCAAATCCATCTCGTGGATTCTTTGATCTTGCCCTTGCAATTGGTCCAATTGGCATAATGCAGACTTCCTCTCTTGCCTTATTGATAAAATTACCATGTTGCCCTCCATTGCTCATATCATTCCCTCCTTCAGAAAGATTCGTCCTCGAATCTGTATCAATGGAAAAAGGAGAAAGATCAGAAACATTAAAAGTGGCAGAAACATTATACTCACCTAGCAAGTCAATTTTGTATGCATTGTTGTTGATGCGCTCCAACACCTGGAATGGGCCATCTCCCTTTGCATCAAGCTTTGACTTTCGTTTCAGTGGAAACCTTTCCTTTCGCATGTGCACCCGCACCCAAACCCAATCACCTGGCTACAATATCACTTGTTTTCTTCCTTTATTTGCCTTTTGTGCATAAATGTGATTCTTCTCAATCTGCTTATGTGCTTTCTCACGTATTGTTCTAACCATTTCAGCCTTCTTCTTTCCATCTAAGCAAGTTATTTCACTCAAAGGCAAAGGCATCAAAATCTAACACAGTTAATGGATTAAAACCATACACAATTTCAAACAGAGAAAAACCTGTGGAAGAGTGTATAGCACGATTATATGCAAACTCAATAAATGGTAAACAATCCTCCCATGTTCTCAAATTTTTACCAACAATAGCACGCAACATGGTTCCTAATGTCCTATTTACTAGTTCAGTTTGTCCATCCGTTTGTGGGTGACATGTAGTTGAAAACAAAAGTTTAGTACCTAACTTTCCCCACAACACTCTCCAAAAATGACTAAGGAATTTAGCATCTCTATCTAAAACTATGGTTCTTGGAACACCATGAAGCCTAACCACTTCCCTAAAGAAAAGATAAACAATTTGTGTGGCATCATCTGTTTTATGGCAAGTAATGAAATGAGTCATTTTACTAAATCTATCCACTACCACAAATATGTTATCTCTACCCCTTCTGGTCCTTGGTAATCCCAAAACAAAATCCATTGATATATCAGTCCAAGGTTCAGTGGGGATGGGTAAAGGTGTACACAAACCATGAGGCTTAGACTTAGACTTAGCTAGTTTGCATACAATACACTGTGCACAAACCCTTTCAACATTTTTTCTCATGTTTGGCCAGTAAAAATGTTCACTAAGCATATCTAAGATCTTTTGCACACCAAAATGCCCCATCAACCCTCCACTATGTGATTCTCTCACAAGCAATTCTCTAATGGAACAAATGGGAATGCATAACTGTTTGTTCCTAAATATAAATCCTTCATGCTTATAGAACTTGTTAAATGCAGAATGTGCACAAGCATGATATATTTCACCAAAATCAGAATCTGTGGCATATAATTCTTTCAAATGCTCAAATCCAAATAATTTAGAACTAAGCAAAGAAATCAAAGCATACCTTCTTGATAGTGCATCAGCCACAATATTGTCTTTCCCTTGTATTTGATCACATATGGAAATGTCTCAAGATACTCCACCCATTTCGCATGCCTCCTGCTCAGTTTTCCTTGCCCCTTCAAGTACTTGAGTGATTGGTGATCACTATGTATGACAAACTCAGGCAGCAAATAATGCTCCCACACCTCAAGAACCCTTACCAATGCATAGAACTCTTTATCATAAGTGGAATAATTCAGAATGGGTCCACTTAACTTTTCACTAAAATATACTATGGGTCGGTATCCCTGCATCAAAACAGCCCCGATACCAATCCCAAAAGCGTCACATTCAATTTCAAAAGTTTTGGAAAAATCAGGTAAACTCAAAACAGGTGCAGTACATAACTTTTGTTTTAAGTTATTAAATGCATCTTCTTGTTCTTTACCCCATTTGAAAGCAAGCGTCTTTTTGACAACCTCATTTAGTGGAGCAGCAATAGTAGAAAAATTTTTAACAAATCGCCTATAGAAACTTGCCAAACCATGGAAGCTTCGGACCTCACTAGCTGACTTAGGCGTTGGCCATTCTTGGATAGCCTTCACCTTTTCTGAGTCAACCTCAACTCCTTTAGAACTCACAACAAAACCTAAGAATACAACTTTATCATTGTAAAAAGAACACTTCTTAAGATTTGCATATAATCTTTCCTTCCTCAATGCCTCCAAAACAGCCCTAACATGCAAGATATGATCATCTAAGCACTTGCTATAAATCAAAATGTCATTAAAGTATACAACCACAAATTTTCCAAGAAACTCTCGTAAGACATGATTCATTAAGCGCATGAAAGTACTAGGTGCATTAGATAGTCCAAAAGGCATCACTAACCACTCATACAATCCATATTTGGTCTTAAATGCAGTTTTCCATTCATCTCCTTCTTCCATCCTAATTTGATGATAGCCACTTTTTAAATCATCTTTTGTGAACACACATGCACCATGCAATTCATCTAGCATATCATCAAATCTAGGAATAGGACGGCGATACTTTGCAGTGATTTTGTTTACTGCTCTACAATCCACACACACTCTCCAAGTGCCATCTTCCTTTGGTACCAAAAGAACCGGTACAGTACACGGACTCAGGCTCTCTCTCACATACCCTTTTGCCACATCGACTTGCCTTTGCAACTCCTTGGTCTCCTCTGGATTCCTCCGGTAAGCTAGTCTGTGAGGTATTTGTGCGCCTGGGACAAAGTCAATTTTATGTTCAATCCCTCTGAATGGTGGTAACCCATGGGGTACCTCTTCTGGAAAGACATCATCGTATTCCTATAATAAAGTCACAAATACACTAGGCAAATTTGGGTCAAAGTTAGTCTCAGAAAATAAAACCTCCTTCAACCTAATCAGAATCAATGCCCTCTTCCCTAAGTAAGCACTTTTCAAGTCCCTTTCTTTTGCATAGAAGCAGTGTTGTTTCTCAACTTTTTCACTCCCCTCATTCTCTTTCGCTACACCTTTCTCATTTTGTTCACTCTTTTTCCTGTTTTCACTCACTAACATTTTCTCTCCTGCACATCATTTTTTTATCTATTGTATAGTCACTCACCATTGGGCCTTTATCATTTTTCTTTTCTCTCTTCTTTTTTAATCATCTCACTTCCGAATTCTCATTTGAAGTCTTTTGAAGCTTCACTTGATCAAAATACACATCTTTTGGAGATAAAGGTGCAAGTGTAAACTTCTATCCATGTAACTCAAAGGAATATCTATTCTTGTACCCATCATGCGGTACACATCTATCAAATTGCCATGGCCTTCCCAACAATAAATGACCAGCATGCATGGGCACAACATCACATACAACCTCGTCAGCATATCTTCCAATGGAAAATGCAACCACTACTTGCTTAGTCACTCTTACTTCACCACTATCATTCAACCATTGCAACCTGTATGGAGTAGGGTGTTTAGCACATTTTAGCCCCAACTTCTCCACCAATGTAGTACTAGCGACATTAGCACAACTACCTCCATCTATAATCATACTACACATTTTCCCCCAAATCAAACATCTAGTGTGAAATATATTTTCTCTTTGCTCTAGACTTTCTTCCTTAACTTGTGAATTTAAAACACGCCTAACAACAAGAGATTCACCTTTTACAGGATATTCGATATTTTCTTCATCACTGGAGACATCTACTAATGGTGGCATACTATAATCACTTCTATTACCTTCACAATCATTTTCATTTTCAGATCCAGAAACAATCTCATCACCCTTAATATACATGACCTTTTTATTAGGGCAATCAGAAGCATAATGACCGCGTCCTTGACACTTAAAACATTTAACATCTCTATGTTTAAAAGCTTTAGAAAAAATTCAGAAGTACCTTTCTCCTTGCTTTTGTGTGCATCCAACCCCTTTTCATATGAATCTATAGATTTCTCTTTCTTCTTCTCTTCAAATCGATTCCATTTAGAACCCCATTTGTTGCTGGAATTTGTAAATGACCTGGCCGATCCCTTTTGTTTCTGAAGTCTCTCCACCTTCATGGCCATGTTAACTAAGTCCTCCGACTCGACATAAGGATGCAGTTCAACTACATCAACTATCTCTTTGTTCAAACCACCTAAGAACCTAGCCATTGTCACATCCCTATCTTCCTTTATATTAGCTTTAATCAGCAGCAGTTCCATCTCTTTATGGTAATCCTCCACCGATTTAGCCCATTGGTTAAGCCTATGCAACTTCTGGTGCAACTCTCTATAGTAATAAGAAGGCACAAATCTCTTCCTCATCATTTTCTTCATTTCATCCCAATCTTCTATAGGATCTTCTCTATTTCTCCTTCTCGACTTCATTAACTCATCCCACCAAACTAAGGCATAGTCTGAAAATTCTACTGCAGCCAACTTGATTTTCTTTTCTTCTTCATAATTATGGCATTCAAATATCAATTCTATCTTTCTCTCCCATTCTAAATAAGCTTCAGCATCATTCTGACCCCTAAAGGAAGGTATCTTCATCTTGATAGCATTCAGATTGTTATCTTTTTTTTTCATTTTCTTCTTCCCTTCTTCTGCCCCTACTTGTACTTTCTTCAGCCACTTCTTCTTCATTGAACCTCTCATAAGAAGCCCCTCTTCGCTTTCATTTCTCCTTCCAGCACCTCTAGAATTACTCTTAGACTGCTCAGCAATTTGCTCTCTCATATCAGCCATTTCCATTCTCATTCTTTGAAACTCACTCATAATTGCCCTATAAAACATTTTCTGATCAACAGGTTCATCAATTTCTAGTTCAACCCCACCACTTCTGCCCTCCCTACTAGCCATGTTGTTAAATGCAGCAAAAAAATATTAGAAACAAAGAAAAAAAAACAAAACCTCACTAATCACTCCCTCACGTGTTTCGCTCTTTGAACAACCCTCAGTCACTCATGTTTGCACTCTTTTATTGGCTTTTACCCTCACACACTCAAGCCTTTTACCACTCAAGCTTCTTTCATGAAGTTGCACTTCATAATTGAACAACTCAAATAAAGTAAGTCTCAAGTGTAGCAATTTTCAAGAAGCAAAGAAGAGACTCAACAAGGCTGAAACACAATTTTAGGGGAATGAATCTCGCAGCCAGCAGAGAATTGAACAAAAGGTGGAATAAATGAAACAAAAGCACTGAATTTCCAAGAACACTTAATCACAGATTGATAAAGAAAAAAAAAATCTCCACTTTTGAATAAATTACAACTCAATCTTGTTGCAAACTATTACTTTGAAGTTTCTAGATTGGACAAGGATCAATTGAATACAAATGAGAGCAGCCAAAAAAACCTCAACCACTTCTCAAATGAGTGCTTTTTTTTTTGCACTTTTGTTTTACGATTTTTTTTACACAAATTTTTTTTTGGCTGATAAATATTAAGTAGAAGAATTTTCTGTGAATCCAACGAAACAAACAAAATTCAAATTGGATAAGTAGAAAAAAAGTTATGACAATTCAAAGGAAGAATGAAGACAAAAACCCTAAAAATTGAATTTTTTTTTTAAGCAGAAAAATAAGAAACCCTAAAGATCAATTTTTTTTTCTTTTAAAACTGATAAAAGATAAATAAGAATCTATCTTGACCGTGCTCTGATACCAAATGATGCGGAACCCCAGACTAAAGAGCCTGAAATGCCAACACAGCTTGATTCAACTCACAATCAATCTAAACCCTCACCCTACTGAACACCTAAGAAACTCGTTCCCAGAAACGTAGGTAATAAGGCAAATGAGAACAAGAATTGAAATCGCCACAAAGTAAGACTTACCTTGATAAGATGTCAATTCTTGGTGCAACTATGAGAAAAGAAGCTGACTCACAGAAGCTGTAGAAGAAGAAAACATTCTTCCTTGATAATTTGTAAAAATATGCTAAAAGGTCCCTAATTCTGGATTACAAAGCCTTAAATAGGTATAAAATAAAACCCTAAAGCTACTGGGCTTTACCCATATGGTTACTTAAAGTAATGACCCATCAAATAGTCACTTTAACATTACCCGGCTAACTTGAAAATTATAAATTAAGCCTAAATTTATTCCCATACGAATTTGGGCTTTTATTAGGATCTTATTCCCTTCAAGTAAGCCCAATTAACTTCTTCAATGATCAACCATAAGGCCCAGGTGACTTCAACACAAGGAGAAGTTCATGAAACTTCTAAATGTCTTTGCTTCTTGTGCTTAATTATGACTTGCTGACTAAACATAGTGAAATTGGACTAATTTCTTCAGTTTTGAAATTGTGCTTCTCTTGTTTGTCCAAATCTCCATACAAGTCCTTTACAAATGACTTGGCTAAAGTCGCAAATCCATCTCGTAGATTCTTTGATCTTGCCCTTGTAATTGGTCCAACTGGCATAATGCAGGCTTCCTCTCTTGCCTTATTGATGAAATTACCATGTTTCCCTCCATTGCTCATATCAAGAGTCTTGTGACCTTCTCAATTCTTCCTCAAGTTTCAGAATCTTCTCTCCCTTCTCAACAACTTCTTGTTTCAAGATATGATTTTCTTTTTCAAGAGAGGAGACTAGCTCCCTCAAAGTTCTCATTTCACCTTATGGTTTCTGATTTTCTTCCTCCTTTTCTTTGATTTGTTTCTTCAGCTTGATATTCTCTTTCTCAAGAGTACCTACTTGCTCTTTCAGAATCTTTGTGCTCTCAAGAACTCCATCCCACTGTTTAATGATGCTTTCTACAGTGATATCGTCATCTTCATCATCTGTGTCCTCGTTACTATTTGCTGAGGTAGAGTGACCTTTAAGTCGAGCTGGTGAACTGTAATTCTGTCTGATATGTGTTGTGAATGCAACAAAGTTATATTTGTTATCTCCAGATTCGCTGTTGTCATCATCGCTCCAAGCAGCAATAAAAGATTTCTTCTTTCTTATATAAGTAGGGCATTCTGATTAAATATATCCTCGCCCACCATATTCATAACAGACAACCACGTTCTTTTTAGTCGATGCCTCTGAAGATGAGGTCCCACCATTTTGTTTGTTTTGTCTTCGAAAATAGCTTTTTTTCTTGTTCTTCTTGATGAACTTGTTATGACCTTTGGCTAATAGAGAGACTTTTTCATCTAGCTCTCATAGGGCGGTAGTCGGAGTATCAGAATTTCCTGCTAGCTGGACCACCTCCTCTTTTGCTACTAACTACAAGGCCAATCCTTCTTTCTTGCTTCCTCTTGCCAAATATTCCGCTTCTTCATTCATCTCGAGCTTTTTTAGCGACCCAATCAATTCATCCAAAGTCATATTATCAATGACTTTGTGCTCTTCTATAACAACTCTTTTCATCTTGAACTTAGAGGAGAGATAATGTAATACCTTTCTGACCAATCGATTCTGAGGTATTATGTCTCCCAAGGCAGTAGATTGATTGGTTAAATCCCTGATTTTGCCTTCATACTCCAGTATTGACTTATCTTCCCTCATCCGCATAAGTTTGAACTGAGTCGTCAGCATTTGCATCTTTGAAACTCGAACACTCTCAATTCCTTCATAGTGAACCTCCAGTATCTTCCATGCTTCTTGAGCTGGTACATGCAGATATTCTTCTGAATTACTCTTCATCCACTCCTCCAAAAATAGCATTTAGGGCCTTGGAATTGCAGTTAGACAGTTTGTCTTCCTCTTCTGTCCACTCTGAATTAGGTTTTATAATTGTGTTTTTATCAGTGCCTTCTCCAATTTATTTTGTCGGTAGGGACAACCTTTTTCAATGGTTTTCCAGGCTCTTTCATCTTGTGCCTTGATATAGCTATGCATCTTAGTCTTCCAGTAGGAATAATTGGTTCCATCAAGTAATGGCGGTCTAGAGTTTGATCCTCCTTCATTCAGATATGATGTAATCTTCTAGTCAATGAAACTTACTAGATCGTTTTACTCCAAACTAGTTTGGAGCCTGCTCTGATACCACTTGAAATAGTTGTAAGCATAGCATGTGTACGTGGGAGTGCACTTACACCCAAAGACTATCGGGTGTAAGTACACTTGAAGTTACACTTACAAAAACACCACTCAACACCAACAATTGTTATCGTAGTTCAGAACCAATAGTTCCTAATTTGCAGGGCATTCAGCCCTGGTTATCAAAATCCAGTAGAGAGAGTATTACAATAGCTATTGGATTACACTTACAGTAATAAGTTAGAACCTCATAAGGATTTGAAAAACAACCTCTCCACTAGAAAACTTCTTGTTGCAACACCCCAACTGAATTCCTCTGATACCCTACACACTAAAGCGCTCCCTCTTGGTGCATTCCCTTCAGTGAGGGATACTTTTCATGCAATCAACTTAGGATGAGAACACTTCCATGATGGTCAAAAGCTTTATAAGTCAGAAGACCTCTTGATCAGCTCCAAGGGATTACTCATGATTTAGCGACTTCTATGATCATTCTCTCAACAAGCGCCCCCTCAATTCACACTCTCTATATTTTTCTCAATTTATGCATAACCCTAATTCTTTACTCTCTTTTAATTTAGTTAGGACTCCTTCATCAAGTATGTTTTGTCTGAATTAGCCAACTACTCATACGTGCACTAACAAACTGCAACCACCATTTCCAAATAATTACACAGTACGGGAAATACATAAACATAAGTAAAAAAAGTTCTTTATTTAAAGAGAAATTAAATACACAGTATATATTATTTCATCATTGATTAATAGTGATCAACCACGAGGGTCTCTGCGATACACGTATCTCTTAGCCCAATAGAGATAGTTGAGGAAACTCAGCAGCTCAAGAAGAGAGAGCAACCAGTAGAAGCGATCGAGATAGCTTTTGTTCAAATTGTTCCCTTCCAACCATCCATTATTATTTGGCCCACCCAAGTTCGACGTCGCACCATTGACCGCATCAATCAGCACAGACCCCAGCAACGAAGCCAGCCCCACCATGCACCAGAAGATGGCCGTCCCCAAAGATTTCATTCCCCTGGAAACTTCACTGTTGAAGAACTCCAGCAACCCCACAAATTGGCACACTTCCGTGATCCCCACCGCCAGGAACTGAATGGCCACCCACATTACGGTCATGGGCATCCCGTGTTCTTTTGCGATCCTCTTCCTCTTCATCTCAATCAGAGCGGCGATGGAGGTGGCCGTGGCGGTGAACAAGAAGCCGACGCCTATGCGCTGTAAGTGGGTGATTCCGGTTTTCAATCCCGTTAGTTTCCGAGCGAGCGGGACGAAGAAGCGGTCGTAGAGGACGAGGAGAAGCATCTGGAAGATTAAGGGGATTATGAGAAGACTCGGTGTGGCGATTCGGATGTGGCCCAGTTGGGTGTTCATGGCGCTGCCTTGTTGGACGGTGAGTGTGAAGAGGAGAGGTATGGGTATGTAGCCGAGGACCGAAGAGATGAAGATGGGGAGCATACGGACCACGACCTTGGTCTCCTCCACCTGTGTGATGGGGCACAGTGACCATTTATCGGCGTTGCCACCAATAATCGAAGCCTTGTCCAGACACCTACAGTTTTACTACATTCGTAATTAGAAACTGATCATTCTACCATTCTGAACCCCTTTTTTGAAGTGTTTTTGTTTTTTTTTTTTTTTTTTTTTTGGGGGAGGGGGGGGGAGTTGGGGGTATTTAAAAAACCCTTTGAGCAATTTTCATTTCAAATTAGACCCCATTAAATAACAAGAATATACCTTTTAAACCAACCAAAAGAAGATTAACCAAAAGAAGAAGGAAATTTAACTCTATCATGGAGTTGAAAAAAAATTCTTTTTTTATTTTTCAATGGGGTCATTTGAAATGAAAATTGATTTTATTAGATATGCAAGAACTTTATGTATTTTCCCAAGAAAGTATTGCTCCTCCTACGTGTTTTCACTGAACCCCAATTTTCAGAGTGGGCGTGGAAAATTATTTGAAGAATGGGAAGAATGGGTCTAATTTATCTAACCGCAGACCGGACTGACTTGTAAAATGTGTAGGACTTACTTGAGACCTTCCGTGTGTGGGAGAACTTCTCCAATTACTATCTCTTCCTTCTCCAATACTTCTTGGTGCAGCAATTCTTCAGGTGGAGGGAGATCAAGCTTTCTATTCTTAAATGCAGCGACAAATACCTGAAAGAAATGGAAAAAAGGATCAAATAAAACCAGTAACTAGGGATGGCAACAGGGCAGGGCGGGACGGGTTTTTGGAAACCCATCCCCGCCCCGCAAAAAACCGGGGAAACCCGTCCCCGCGAAAACCCGGGAAACCCGTCCCCTGGCGAAAACCATACGGGTTTGATTTCTAAACCCGTCCCGCCCTGGGTAAAAAAACTCCCCCGAACCTGCAAAAACCCACCCCGCCGCTGGTACCGACCAACCCGCTATGTTTAATATTAAAAATTTTAAAAATATAAAAAAATTATTAAATAAATAATATAAACATATAAATACCTAAACATATTGTCAAACATAAGGGGAGAACGTAAGAAAGTAGGGTTTTACTTTGTATTATTTAAATACCCTCTAAAACTTTTTTTTACATAAGAATTAAGCGGGTCGGGTCGGGTTTTTGGGGCGAAACCCGTCCCCGCCCCGAACCCGTCACGGGTTTAGGGTTTAGGGTTTAGGGTTTAAACCCGAACCCAACCTGCGGGGTAAAAATATAAACCCAAACCCGCTTTAAGCGGGTCGGGTCGGGGCGGGTTCCCCGCTAACCCGTACCCGTTGCCATCCCACCAGTAACAATCATGGTTAGAGTACATAAATAGATTCACGAGTGTAACATCCATGAAGGGGAAGTTTTAATTGGGAGCATATATATATATTTATATATATATATATAATGTACCTGCAACATCCGAGTTAAAGGGCTGCCTCTAGGTCGCTGATTGCTGTAGAAGGCGAAACCAGATGCGAGAACAGTGAGGCCTACGAGGAGGAGGAGGGCTGAGAGAGCGAAGCCAATGGCCCACCCTTTGTTGTTCTCGATCCAGACAATCAAGATAAGCCCAGAAACGTTGCCGACTGCGGTGCTGAAACCGAACCAGTTGAAGAAGCTCGATTTTTTGCGGGACTCGGCGGGGTCTTCGTCGTCAAACTGGTCGCCGCCGAAGGAAGCGAGGTTGGCACGAAGACAGCCCTCGCCGAAGGCGACGGTGTACATTGCGGTGTACAGTAAGGCAGCGTTGTAGCCGTGGACTTCCCGGCAGTTGCTCTCCGGATCGGTTGAGTCGCATTTGGGCGGGTGAAGAGATGGGAAGTGGGCTTGCAGGGCCAGCAACCCAAATCCCTCCAGAGAGAAGAGTAGGGAGGTTAAAAACTGAACCAACCATCAAACCGGCACTTGTCCAGTTTTGATTCAATATTTTTCTTCCATAATTGAGCAATAATGCTGGCATTTGATATAAGATCACTCAATCTAATGTCCTACTCCTGAAATCTAAGAAACTTAGCCACTGACATTAAAGACATGATACTACTGTATCCAAAGTGCGCCGAATTAGATTAGGTCCCCTCCATCTAGGACAAGTTGTGTACTAGCTAGGACGAGTCACAAAAGCATATTATAACCTCCCAACTTTTGTTACCCTTCTTCTATCACAATTATTACTTTTAAAACTCTTAATGTGTAAGCAATAACTAAATTGAACAGAGTAGGACCAAACTAGAAATACTCTTGAAACATCACACGTTGGACTTAATCAAAGAACATCCCTGCTGGATTTCCAAAAGTTTTTCCCTTTCATTTGAATGATTTTCAAACTTTGGATACGCTTCTAAGTTAAACTAAAGCAAGTTCCAAACCATGACTGAAGATCAGATTCAGAATCAAAACTCTCTGGGCTTGCCTTTATTAATTAAAGTGATCACAAAGCAAATGTCCCCAACCCAGTAAAGAGGAATCAAATGATCCTATTTCCTTTCCGTTAGCAGAGACTTCCCATCTCTGAACAATGAAAAGTTGGAAACCCAAGTAACTAGGCACATCCATCCACAGTTCCATTGCCTTTTGAAGTCAATCCTTCGTCAGGAGCTGGACCCACTTTCGTCTGAAACTACAGCCGTCGACGTGGCCTCAAAGGGTTCATCAAGTTGTTCCAGACGAATTCAGGTCGCCATGAAGGCGGACGCTGAAAATGACGAGACTCGTATATCGACAAACCGTAATCGGTCGCCGTAGTTTCTCTTACCCTCGGTAACATAAGACAGTCGAAAACATTGAATGCCGACATGAAAGGGAGGGCTTCTTTTTCGCCGGACTCTTGTATATTATCAGCGACTGGATCGCGAAAGTCGTGAAACGGAAAAGACGATCTTTTAACGCGTCTTTGCTGGTTGCACAAAACTCCGTTTGCTCTGTTAGAAGTTAGAGGCGTTTGGGCAAGGGACAGCTAGCTTTTGGCATGCAGATTTGTTGCAGAGAGAGTGGTTTATGAAGGGAAGTGAAAGGAAGTGAGTATGTATGCATGTACTTACGAGGACCTCGAAGGGGCCGAAGATGAGGATGGCTTTGAACCGGGTGATGTAGGAATCGGACAGAAATCCTCCCAAGAGAGAGAAGGCGCAGGTGCCGCTCACCAGATTCGCAATCGTGGTCGCGGAATCGGCTATCCCCATGTGCATGCTCTTCCGCAGGTATAACACCATGTCCAGCAGATTGGGCATATATATCGTGCTCGTTGTCGCCACCATGACTGCAAACAACAGAGTAGTACAAGCAATTGAACTCAAACCCAAAATGACTGATACAAAAAAAAAAAAAGAGGTTCTGGCAACCTAGGAAAGTGAAGGAGACTCACAGTAGATGAACCATGCAGCTCTGCTTCCGCCGTGTTTCTCCTTGCTGATGGGCTTCCCCTTCCAATCCATGAAAGCGTTTCAGGGAAGGGGCTGCGGTGGCGTTTAGACTAGGGAGACTGGAAGTGTCAAGTGTGTGCCTGGGGACTACGAAGCTCTCTTATCCAGCTCTGCTTTAATAAAAGACACTCCTAACAAATGATTAATTTGACGGAATTCAACAGGGTTCCTTCTGTTGACGATTCTGCTGTCAGAAAACCATTAGGGAATCATATGCCTCATGGATTGTCTAAAGTGAGTGGAGGAAGGCATCATCAAATGTTAATAATCAAGGTAACAGAGAAAAGATAAAACAGAAAAGCTTCCCACCAAGGCTCCAAAGGCATCCAAAGTGGGCAATCCCCTACTTTGGCCCCCTCCCTACAGATCCATATCAGGCAATTTCCTGGGCAGAGGCTCATGTGATGTCATGAAGTGCAGGGTATCGGGCTACGTTATGTCACTGCTGGTGGACTCAAAAACAGTTTTCTCAACCAAACACGACTAAGAACACCTTAAGAGGCACTGCATAAAGGAGACCGAACTGAATGAAAGAGACCCGGTTTAGCTTGAAGACATAGCAAAAACAGGAAGCACGATAATTATTCAGAGGTTAATTAATTATAGTAGGCAGCTCTCCAAGTCTCTTCTTCTTCGCACGGTCGCGTCCCTCTTTGCATCTTCTATCTAAAATTGCACTCATTCAGAGTGCCGGGCAGAGAAGGATGGAGGAGATAACTCGGGCTGTTGGAGAGGTCTTCGGATTTCTCACTGTACCCAGGCAGGGTCTTTAACTCGGGTTGTTGGAGAGGTCTTCGGATTTCTCACTGTACCCAGGCAGGGTCTTTAACTCGGCTTGTTGGAGAGGTCTTCGGATTTCTCACTGTACCCAGGCAGGGTCTTTGGCCGTGTATCTTCAAGTGATTGATTGACAGGGGACTTTTTCCTCCAACGTGAAGGAGAAGGATCAAGTCCCCACACCCAGTTCTGTTTTTCACTCTTGAGAATCCGAGGAAGGAAGAAAATTAAAATACGCAAACTAGACATACAGATACATTGATCACAAGCTTAGTGGAGAATGTTGAAACTTCTTTTCAGGTCACTCAGAATTAGACAGGATTTGTACAATTTATTCTACTTAAACAGATCAGCAGAGCACCGAAAAAGTTTGAGAATAGAATTGGAGTGAAAATATTCCTTTCATTTAAAAGAACGACCTAGGCTCCACCACAACCAATCTGTAGATTCCAACATATGCCTAAAGTTCCTTCACTATCCAAAGTACGCCAGTACTATCATAATGATACTTGAACCAGACCTGCTCCGTCCTCTCCAGAATCAAGTATCTGCAGACCCTTTCTTTTGCTGATCAGTGGAAATTAAAAGCGGCCCTCCTGTTGTAAGGGGTGCTACTTCTTGTTATGTATAAATCAACTAGTGTGGACGCATACTGTGTTGGTATGGAGTTAAAACCTACGTGTGTACAGCGTAGTTGCTTGCAAGGGGTTATAAGCATACATGCCAAGATCAAGGTATGTGGGTGCATCAAGCCTAGTGAGGATGGGGCAATTGCATCGCTGGTGCTAGCGAGGATGGGCATCAGGACAAGTGCGGGATAACATTTGTCGAAGAATCAATCTCAGAGAAGAGGGACTGTGCAAGCACAGGAGAGTGTTGGCACGGGGCAAGGCATGCCCACAGAGCAATGCGTGCAGGGCTCGCGCGTGCGGCAACCGACGGGGCGCAGGGGTGCCCGCCCAGGCGCAAGTCAGAGACGCGCGCAAGGCAATGCTAGCGGGGGCGCAGAGGCACGCGCGCGGGGTGCGGCAGGCCACAACCCCACAGCGCCAGGCGCCAGGCACGCGCGCGGTTACAAGCGCTGGCAGCCGTGCGCAGCGCGCAGGCACAGATTGCAAGACCGGGCATGGAACGGTGTTCGGTAGGGAAGCTGGCTACTCTACGGTGGGCTGAGGGAGTTCAGGAGTGAACTACAAGCTGGAGCTAAAGAGTTGCATGGCTTTACTCAGGTGCGTTGAACCTGGACATAGCGGCTGAAGGAAGGAGCTTGAGGTGTGAAACCGGTTTGGGTTCCAACCTCCAAAGCCCAAAGGTTGTCTCCGGATGCATGGATGCTGGTTCAGATTCAGGGCTTGGGTTAAAGGGTAATCAATGTATTAAATGTATAATACATGTATTAGGGGAATGGATGAGGGCTGGCCTTGGGTATAAAAGGACCACGCCCCTCCCCTTGTAAATCAGTTCGGTGTTGTTATTTGCAATAGAAGGAAGAAGGGAATTCTCTCCACTTGCTCTGGTCTCTCTCTGTTGGCGTTGGCGAGGAAAAGCCACCCCTCCTGAGGGTTGCAATACGTTTGTTGATCTTGGGAAAACACTTGGAGAAGGCTGAATGCGCTAGACGGGACTTAGTGCATGCCGACGAGGTGAGAAGCTAAGGTGATACTCCTAGGCGATCTCCAACCCCGTTACACCTGTACATAACTGCCAGAAGTTCATACCAAGAAGACGAAAATCTCAAATTTCACCTGAAACCAATTGCTTGTGTAGATACTTCTGTTGGGGTCTCTGTATCAACTACAGAAATGGTTCCAGATCCTGTTCACATTTTTGTATCATGTAAACTTAAAGAGTTGAACAACTAAACTTAACTACAACAAAACTTTTTAAAAGAAACAAAGAAAACTACAAATACCTTTCATTAGCACCCAGCAATACTGAATATTAACATTGTCCCTCCGCAGCTGTAATTAAGTTAATTCCCATAACTCCAGATGGCACAAGTTTAGTTGCTCTGTCTTCATGTTTAACAAAAGATTGTGGATCAGGATCGAGGATCTAGTAACAAAATAGAACGAACAAAATCACACGAAAAACTGGAGATGACTCAGGTGACTGGCTGTAACAAACTTTGAAAGGGCTTTCAGTTTTTCTAAACTGCCAGTCCCAACGGGACATCTTGATCATGGAAGTATAATCTTGAGTCTCAAGCCTCAACCATGTCACTGAAAAACACCATGATACACCATGAGAAAAGATGTAACTCAGAGTGGCATGTTTGCTTTAATGAGTCTAGCATACTAAGAAAAAAGAAGCCCAACTTCTTAGAGAACAAGGAGCAGAAACAGTAGAATAAATTTCAGCACTCAAAAGACTGGAGCAAAACAATACATTTCAGCACTCAAAAGAAGCCCAAACTTGAAGAATGGAAGCCTCCTCCACCGGGAAGTGTCAAATTGAATTTTTATGGCTCTTCAGTCAGGAATCCGGAACAGGCAGGTATTGGGGGTGCTATTAGAGACAGCGAAGGAGTATGCATCCTTTTGTACTCAGGTCCAGTGGGCTGCTGCTCCTCCAATGAAGCAGAGGTTTGTGCTATGTTAGCTGGAATCAAACTTCTTAGAGAGCAAGGAGCAGCAACAGTATATGTGGAAGGAGATTCAAACTTGGTCATAAGTAGGGCAAAAACTGGCAAACACCCTTAGAAACTAAAACCTGTTTTTTATGAACTCAACTTACAGCAGGATGGAATGTTTACTGGTGCAAAACTCCTAGATCAACAAATTCCCTAGCTGACAGCCTAGCAAAAGAGGGGGTCCATTGGACTGCCCTGCAAACAGGCCAACAGATGCCCTTGTATTTAATCATACTCTTGTAAACAACTATTACAGAAATAAAAATCGCCATTTTCAAAAAAATATTAAGAAAAAATGTTGGAACACAAAAAGCATGAATACTACACAATGAAACCAAGATCACCATTTGCCTAAATAATAATATTTACTTCACAATTGGAAAAAAAATTGACCAACATTGTCCTGTAATAATGTTTTAGGACAACAAGAACAGTGAAGTCTCTTTCGCTAAGGCATAAAGAAGAGCACCATTATGTACACTAAGTCATGTCTTATTATCTATATTACCCTGTGTACTATACATTGATATAACCTCCAAATCTAAAACCATAATACTCTAAAAAGCATAAACTGATAAGGAGAAGAAGAAGATGAAAAAGAAGACTTGATGCAATCAAGATGTCTTACCATTTTATCTGCTGGAACTATTCCTAATCACATCACTGTCCATTCTTTCGAGTAAGTCCTGGACTAAGTTCCACTTGCCTGCTTTTCTGAATGAACGTTCAAGAACATCTCTGGTGTATATAGGTGGGTGAAATCCTTTGGTGAGCATTGAGCATAACTTTTCATAAGCAGCATTTAGATCACCTGCTTTACAGAATTTGTTCAACAGTTGAGTTTCCCGTTTCTTTTCTAACTTCACTGATAAATCATCTCGCCCCTGTTCCTTTATAAGGCTATCTACCAAATTGTACGTGTGGACAGAGGGAAACCATCCCAATCCCATCATCTCCATCAACATCTCATAGGCTGCCTCGTAATTCTGAATCCGACAGTAAGCATGAATAAGGGCTGTATAAGTTGTAGTATCAGGATCACATCTTTTCCTGCACATTATCTTAAAGTGCTTCTCAGCTTCCAATATATTTCCTATTTCACAAAGTGCGCCGATGATTGAGTTATATACGACAAGCTTGGGTTTCAAGCCTAGTGAAATCATCTTTGAAAGCCATTCACATGCATCACCTATTCGTTGAACTTCACATAATACCTTTATAACAGATGTATAGCCCTCATCTAGAGAGCCCAGCTTTCTGGCCTCAACAACCTCCAAAATCTCAAGTGCGTCTTCTATTCTTCTCAGTCGACAGAGCTCTTTAATGAGTTGAGTGACAACAAAAGTACTAGGCAACAGTTCCATACGCTGTACAGCCCAAAATACCTCAATCACATGTTGTATGTTACATTTTGGAGCCACTATAGGGACAAAGATGTTGACAGCTCTGCCATGATCTTTAACCCTGACTCTTTGGACACATCCCTCTTTCATACTCAGTTCACATAATCCCCCAATCAAGTTATTTACAGCAGTCCTTGTAGGGGCCACACCTCTCCTATGCATTTCGTTGAAAACATGGAACGCATTCTCAAGTCGCCCACATTTGCAAAGACCGACAATCAGATTACTATATGAGTAAGCATCAGGAGAATCAATTCTCCAAAAGATTGTCAAAGCAATGTCTATCGTTTCAAAGGATGTTTCCCTTTTGCAAAGCACATAAAGCATATTATTGAACACGAGATTATCGGGCAAACAGTTAAAGGCAGACTCCATTTCTTGGAAGAGGGAGAGCGCTTCTTTAACCCGTCCCTGTCGACCTAAGAACCTAATGCAAATCGAAATAGCTCGACTAGAAATTCGTCCTTTTCGCGAAGACACAGTCTTTAATAAGCCTTTCATGTCGTCAAACAGCTTTCTTCTACCCAAAAAATCAGCCATGTATTCCACAAGAAGATCATCAAACCGAAAATCTATCTGAAGCCCGGCCCAGGAGAAAAATTCTAGGGTGTTACGTCTTCCCAAACGTCTATAATTCATGACAACTTGTAAAACAAGTTCCGAGCTCAGTTTGTTTTTGAAATCTTTTAACAAATTATCAAGGTCTCTAGTAGTATCAGCCGGAGAAGAGATCAAAGAGAAGATCTTTTCGAGGTCTGGAGATAGAACTTGTGGAAAGGTCGAGTTTTCAGCGGAATCAGGATCAGAATCGAACCTGAACTTGTCAGCAGCAGAGGTTTGTGTATCAGTTTTCGGTTTTCTCTGTCCACGAGAAATGGGCTTCTGGAAACCAGAGGTTGAGGAGAAGGAAGATATTACATCCCGATTAGACTGCTGGAATAGCTGTGCAGCGAGGGTGAGGAAACCCCCGAAGACGTTTCTCCTGGCCAGCATTTCCGGCGTTCCGATGGCGGGGAAGGCGATTGTTTTTAAACTTAGGAAGGCAAGTTACGAGACAGGCCTTGTTCCATGGAACGGCCCATCGTGTTTTGCCGCCCGGAGAACATTGTCTGCTTCAACCTTCAGTACGTGATACATATACATGGACGGGCAGTGCTGGAGGTTCCCCTGCATTTGGAATTTAGACCCTCCATACCCATGTGATTCAGTTAAGGAAATGAACACTTCTGGCATGAAGCTTTGCATAACATTTTATGGCGTATATTTGCAAGCAATGCCGTTTATATGCGTGTAGACTTTGGAGTGTATTTGCTTTGTTTTCTTCCCTATAGAAGTTCGTGTTATTGTCATATAGACATTAACAAAAAAAAAAAAAAAGGCTTAGCTGGAATGAAATTTTGAACAATGTATGGACCTTCAGTTCTTATTATTGGGTCACATTTTTTTTTTTTTTGTTCGAATTTGGACTTTGAGATGATACAATCTCTTTCTCTCATTTTTTAAGGAACCATTCAAGAAGCATAGAGAATTAGAACGGCACTGGATCCACTGCAAACAAGGGTTGTGAGTAATGGTAGAGACAGAAACATGGTTCAAACCCTAGTATGTTTGGACTAATTGAACTAAGTACACTGTAGACATACATTTTGTCACATAAGGCAAAAGTAAGGTCCAAATCAGCCATAAGACTCGGATCAAAGTGTCAAACTCTAACTCTGGTCGAAAGATCAAAATTGAACGTCCATCAAGCCACGGACCAAATCCAACCTAGAAGGATGCACACGTCACTCGCCACACGAATGCTGACCGGGACGGCTGAGACACGTCATGAGCTGAGTTGCAACACCATGTCATTCAGTCTTGGTCCAAACCCGCTGCAACAAACTTCGCCCGAGAAGAGCATTCTAAACCGGGGGGGGGGAGAAAACAAAATCAAAATAACAGTCCCACGAACATTTATAAAAGAAAGGAAAGAAGAATAAAGAGAGGTTAGTCGGTGAAAATCCAAAAGGAAGAAGAATATTCAGATCATCCCAACCTCTGACTCCACCAAAATTTCATCAAATCAAACCTTGAAGTAGTAACACGCAGACCAAATTTGCCGCTACTTTTCTCTGTAATTACAACCATACAGAAGCTGATTTTTTGTCAAGCTTAGGCAGATTTTCAAATCCATTCCATTTATTCATCTTCTTCTCTGTTCCGAATCCCCAACCAGCTCAAATGGCAAGCAATAACAACAACAACAACAACAAGGCAGCCACCAAGGCTCCCGTTGTCAATTCCAACTCTTCACCGGCACCCAGGATGGCTAACCCCTTGGTAGCCTTTCCACGTCATTCGTGCAATTCAGTAGTTACCGCTGCTGTCCAAGTCAGGGTAGTTCGCCCACCACAGTCCCCAATGATCATCCGATCTAGGCCCATTACTTGATCCGTTACTAGATCACTCCTAGGCGCCAGACCATCCAAACCTCTCCGGCACGTCAAACTCCTACCAGCCCAGTGACGTCACCGACCCGAGTGATCCCTCAAGGAGCTACTCGTCGGTCTTGGTCTCCTCCACGCCATCGAGCCCCATCACGAGCCCGACCATGAGTCTCGCAAAGGGAACCCCACGGATTTCAAGTAGAGTTCCCACGTTGATCACTCACTTTGAAGGAAAGTGCCTTGTTCCCTCTCCCGTACGACCGACGGTGTCACCTAGTCAAGTCGTCGCATCTTCGGACCAAGCGGGTCCTTCTCCTGCTCTTCCCGTCATCAAAGTCGTCGCCATGATGACTCAGGTGAAAACAATTGAGGAAGAATTGGAAAATTTTAAGTTGTCATGAAAGAAAGAGACGAGCAATTCTAAGAAAAGGAATTGCAAAGAGATATGCAAATCACCACCCTTCTGTAAAAATTTGAAATGATTGTAGATCACCTGGGAGCTCCCTCCCATCAAGGGAACAACAATAATTAGGCCGGTCCCAACTCGACCGCTAATCCGATCTCTGTCCACCCTTTGCTTGTTATCCATCCATCACTGGAGCCTAAAGTCCAACCGGTGGCCCAGGAGCCACAACTCAAGGAACCTAAGGCATTGTCCTACGACACCTACAAAAAATGATCTCCAATGTTGTGAAGCAGAAAGTAAAAGCGGAGGGAGTTCGCTCCCAGGCCTACACCAGGTCCTACACCTGAAGGATCCAGGCGCTCCAAATGCCAGCCTCTTATCATCCGCCCAAATTTTAACAATTCAGTGGTGACGACAACCCAAAATAGCA
This sequence comes from Aristolochia fimbriata, assembly GCA_019845555.1. Taxonomy (NCBI): domain Eukaryota; kingdom Viridiplantae; phylum Streptophyta; class Magnoliopsida; order Piperales; family Aristolochiaceae; genus Aristolochia; species Aristolochia fimbriata. Next base: position 20,827,430 of record CM034081.1, read on the forward strand.
CGTCGCCCATTTCATTGAGACCTGCAATAACGCAGAAACCGACGATGATCTACTTGTGAAGTAGTTTATGCGATCCCAGAAAGTGAGTTCCTGAGTCGCTTCTACAGCATGAAGCACTTAGTGACGCTGGTGGAGCTCACAAATTTAAAGCAACGCCAAGGCAAAAAGTGATTGAGTACATCAATCGTTGGAGGAACTAAAGCCTCAACTGCAAGGAGAGCACTTCTTGGTCTACCAAGACAGTCATCGATATGTGCATCTGCGGCATGAATTGGTTGTTGGTGTACTTCTTGTAGAGCTCGAAACCCAGGGATTTCCAAGAATTGGCTACAGAGGCCCATAACATGGAGCCCTTATACAGGAAAAAGGAGAAGGCAAGGCTCCCCTCTCCGAAACTGACAAAAAGGCAAAGTGCGCGAAGGAGTACAAAACTCCTGCTAAAGAAGCAATAAAAGACGCCCTAGCCACCAATATTGTTGAACCGTAGAAAAGCATGTTGCAATTCCCCGAGGCCAAAAGGCCAGAAGATGTTGGGAATAGCTCAGACCCCAACTACTGCATGTACCATCGATTAGTGGGTCATCCCATCGAAAAGTGTTTTATCATAAAAGATAGAATACTAGAACAGGTGACGCAAGGTTGCATCATCCTGGAAACCGACGACAATGTCGCGGCTTCCAATACCATCTTCGTCCGATCGGATCCAAGTCCAAGAGCTAAAATAAATCCGACGACACACAAGAAAACCTTCGTACCGCGCACTACGAAGCTCAAGCTACCGCTCGCTTTAGGGGACGAAGAAGGGAGGATAGTGGTCACACGCAAGAAAAAACCACTTAAGAAAGCTCCTGTCAAGATCTTTATCAAGGGGCATCCAAAAAAGAAATAAAAACTGAAAAATAAGAGAGGCTCAAAGAAGAAGGACGGCAAGAGACGCAAACGCAAGGCCACACCTTCCAAAGATCCCGAGGAAGAAGTCTATCAGAAAAAGCCGAAGCCAATTACCTTGGCGAATTTATTCCCATTGGATTTTTTGGCTCCAACTCCAACATTGGTGGCCACTTGCTCGACCGAGATAGTTGAGCAGATAGATAAAGGAAAGGCACCGTCAAGATCCGTTGATCACATCCACACATGCCCGGAGGATGTCTCAATTACTAATGCTTTGCAAGACCATCTAGACCTACCCATCAGGTCTAGAAATGCACTCATTAAGTTTTTCTCGGCTCTAGAAGGCATGAAAATCGAAGTCGAGCACCTAAAGATGCAGAGACACGATGAGCCTAAGGTTGGGCTATCTCCCGACAAAATGAAAGAAGAGCAACTGGCGAGCCCAATGTGAACTAAAGAGGTACACTCAACTTCTCTCTCTTTTAGAGAGACGGACTTGCTACTCAACGAGAAAACACATAATCGGCCTTTGTCTGTATCTAGTTCTATCGGGGACCAATGGGTAAACCGCATACTGATGGACTCAGGATCGGCCAAAAATATCCTGCCGATAAGAACAATGAAAAGTATCGGTCTAGTCACCAACGATCTCCTTGGCAGCTCACTGACGATTCAAGGCTTCAATCAAGAAGGACAACGAGTGCTCGGTATGATTTGGTTGGACGTGCAAATCTCTGACTTGATTTCTTACATCCTGATCCACGTAGTCGACGCACGTACATCCTACAATTTACTACTTGGGAGACCATGGTTGCATTACAACGGAGTTGTACCCTCGACTCTCCATTAGTGTTTCAAATATCTCACGATGGAGAAGAAAAGATGGTATTCTCTGATGAATGCTTGTTTACTAAATCGGAAGCTTCATCGTAAATGCTAAATTTTACTGAGAGTCTGCTACATCAACCAGTGAGATGACATATTCTCCTGCAAATAAATCGGAAATGGCAAAGCAAGGTGGACGGATCCAAATTCCACAACTAATCGTGAAAGAAAAAGTAATGGTATGTGCAGGGAATCCACAGAAACCAGTGCTCAAGTACATTCCTCAATCTCGCAGGAATAAAGAAGTCTCCCTTCACCATCTGCAAGGAGAAAGAGGAATCACCGGACCATTTCAAAACCTTAAAAGGGACTGATATGATTCCCCTGCCAAAATTAGACGATCGAGGCATCTTCAAAGAAGAGATCCACTATCCACCAGAGCTTCTAACTAGCGAACGCATTAGGGGTTTGATCTTAATGCTTACTGGTTGATGGCAACAGCGGGGTCCCAGTTTACTCTGGAACAGTTACATGGGAAAGCGGTAATCGCCTTACAAAACTTGTCACGAACCTAAGAGAAATTATAATCTCAAGGATATTCAATTCCTCCAAATCGATAGTCAGTTACCAGGAACCTGAGCCTATTGTGATCTCAGGCAAAGACAACATCAATAATGTTACAACGAAAAGAAAGGCCGCTGAGAGACTATCCAAGGAGAAACTTGGTTGTCGGCGTTCAACCGAATTGGAGGTCGGAGCCATGAGTATCAGCCTTTGTCCGACTAGGTCAGGAAGAAACCAAACAACCTGACATATTCCAGAGGTTGGGTAATGCACCGAAGTCCAAAGTTACAAAAGTCTGGTGAGAAAAAGGGCAAAAAGAAAATGTATAGATGAATGTACTCACCCGACTCGATGATGTGGAACCAAAAAAAAGCCACCCAGTGTCTTCCAGAGATTGGGAAAGAAGTAAGTCTGTTAATGACTCAATACCGCTATAGAGCCATCAGCCAAGTGAATTCCTGCGACCCAAAGATTGAGAAAAATGAGTAGAAGTTAGACAAAAAGGGCCAAGACAGTACAAGAGTTAAACATGACAACGCCCGTGGTGATTAAGACACCTGTCGTAATCTTCATTTCATCTATAGAAGAGAGTGCCAAAGACGATGTAGTCGTTGTCAACCATATCTCGATTGATGAAGGAGATGCTCAAACTTTTGAAGAGGAGCTCGAAGAAGCGCCCGCTGCCTTCGAGGAGGGCAGAGAAGCAATCGTCGATGAGTTGAAAAAAGTCAACTTGGGCACAGATGAAGATCCAAAGTTGACCTTTCTAAGTGTTTCACCTTCTGTAAAAGAAGATAAAGAGTACATTTCTTTACTACGTGAATACAAAGACATTTTTCTTGGTCGTGCACAGAGATGCCTAGGCTTGACCCAACAATTGCAGTTCATAAACTCGTAGTCAAGTCAGGAATTAAACCTGTGAAGTAAACTCAGAAACAATTCCATCCAAAGCTTGTCTCATAAATCGAAAAAAATGTCGATAAGCTCATAAAGGCTAACTTTATTCGAGAAGTCAAATATCTCAATTGGATCGCCAACATTGTCCCAATCAAGAAAAAGAATGGCCAAATCCGGGTGTGCGTCGACGTCAGAGATATGAACAAAGCCTACTCAAAGGAAGATTTCCCGCTTCCCATAACCGAACTTATGGTGGATGCAGCAATGGGGCACGAAACGTTTTCATTTATGGACGGATCTTTTGGCTACAATCAAATCCGGATGAATCCAAAAGACGAAGAACTTACAACCTTCTGCACGCCAAAAGGTATTTTCTGCTATAAAGTGATGTCTTTTGACCTGAAAAATGCAGGAGCGACATATCAGAGAGTGATGCAAAAGATCTTCGACGACTTCCAACATAAATTTGTAGAATGCTATGTCGATGACCTCGTTGTCAAAACCAAAGAGAAGATCATCTGCAAGACCTGAGGGCAGTCTTTGAATTGAAAAGCGCCTTCGAAGTTTCGTCCGATAAATTCCTCATATTCGTAGTCCAACACAGGGGCATCAAAATCGACCAAACAAAGATTGACCCCATCCAACAAATTCCCAAACCAAGAAATTTGACATAGTTGTAAGCATGGGATGTAAGCCAATCACCTCATCCCAACAGAATGGGATGTAAGAAAAAAGTTAACCGACGAAGAAACTTTCTACATCGAGATATTTCGTCCTTGGAGAATGTATTTCGACGGCGCGACACGGAAGAATGTGTAGGAGCTACCATTCTTTTTCTTTCTCCAAAAGGTGACTTGATGTCGTACTCCTTCGTCTTATCTCTTTGTTGCACAAACAACGAAGCTGAATACCAGGCGATAATCATTGGATTGAGAATGGTTATGAAATGGGCATTACTCAATTGGAAGTATTCGGTGACTCAGCCTTGGTAATTAGACAATTAATGGGAGTTTTTGAGGTCAGGAATAGGAGTTCGTCCTATATCATAAAGAAACTCAAAGACTATTGGAAAAAATCCCTGATGTGACTCTGGGGAACATCCCTCGAGCAAACAACAACCAAGCGAATGCGCTAGCAGGAATCGCCGCTAGCCTTGCACAATCCGATATCATGCCAAAGCAAATTCCTGTATGTTAAAGATGGGTAGTACCACTTCCCGACGAAAAGCATGAGGAAGACGAAACAAACTTAGTATCAATATATATAATTGAGGAGGAAGATTGGCGTCAGTAATTCCTCGATTATCTCGAACATATGAAATTACTCGAGCAACTAAAAGCTCGGGCCCATGTTTGTAGATCGGCACCTAAATTCTGCCTCTTCAACAATGTGCTCTAGAGACGATCCTATGAAGGCATCCTTCTTCACTGTGTCTCTAAAGATGAAAGGCACACAATGTTAGCTTAAGCACTTAGCGGGATTTGTGGGGCTCATAAGCAGGCCCTAAATTGCACCTTCAGGTCAAGAAATTAGACTATTACTGGCCAACAATGCTCAAGGATGTCATAGAATTAGCACGTCATTGCACAGTATGTCAACTTCATGCCAATTACATTCACCAACTTTCAATTCCGCTACATCCTACAGTACCATCTTGGCCATTTGAAGCAAGGGGAATGGACATCATCAGCCCAATCACCCCGAAGTCATCTACAAATTACCAGTACATCCTAGCAGCAACATACTACTCCAGATGGGTAGAATCAGTAGCTTAGAAAGAAATAAAGGTCGTTATTGTGGTCAACTTTATTCGGACACAAATTATATACCGATACGGTCCGAGGACATCATGACCGACAATGGCAATTTGTTCCGCAATCAAACCATGGACAACTTTTGTGAAAAGTTGGGCATCAAGCAAAAGACGTCCATGGCATACAACCCAACCGCAAATGGCCTAGCATATGGGCGTACAGAATTACATTTCAAACTCCCACAAAATTGACGCCTTATTCATTGGTCTATGGCATTGAGGCCGTGTTGCCTCTCGAAATCCAAATCCCTTCTTTATGAGTCACTCTCTGGGAAGGACTCATAGAAGATGAAAACATCCGACTTCACATACAGGAGTTGGAATTCCTTGATGAGAAGCGTCTTGAAGTTCAGCAGAGACTTGAGTGTTACCAGGCCCGCCTAACTCAAGCCTTCAACAAAAAGGTGAAGCTCAGTCTTTTAAAAAATACGACCTCGTTTTAGCTGTACGCAGACCAATCATGGCTACCGACAAAGATGGGAAAAGTTTGCACCAAAATGGGAAGGACCATTTGTAGTTCAAAAAGTCTACACCAATGACACTTACAAGCTAATTACTCAATATGGAAGAAGACTTCCCGCCATCAATGGGAAGTTTCTTAAAAAATTCTACCCATAGAGGGTACAAATTTTTTTTATAAGGACGAGATTCGTCGATCCCATCCAAGAAGCAGAAAGATGAAGTTGACGAAGGCCTTAAAATGTTTCATCAAAGATTACATTTCCTCATATGGTAAAGTGCGGTCCATTAAAGGGCATCACCACACATAAACAAAAAAATAAAATAAAATAAAATTAAAAAACAACTTGTGCTTCTTTTCTCTGGAATGTGCCTTTGAAAATCATGGAAGGAACTTCAGAGTGACGTTAAGGTCTCTGTTGAACCTTGTCCTCCACCACTTTATCCGCCTCTTGGGCTAGCTCAACTTCAGATTCGAGACATCGTACACAGGTCTCAAGGTCCTCCAATTGCTGTCGGATCTCTCGAAGGACTCGATACTTGTACGCGATATCGTCCGAAATAGATTTCCTTTCACCCAAACAAGTGACAAGTTTTTCTTGAGCTTTGGCCTTTTCTACAACCTTATTCCCCCTACTGGTCGTCTTCTGAGGGGAAGTCCCCAACTCATACAGAGGGTGGACAATGGAGGCAAACTTCTGCAATAATTCCACTAAACTGGAGACATCATAACTAGCCGCACCCAACGTACGGACAAGAAACTCAGCATCGGCGCTCAGGGAAAGATCGCTCCAAGCCTTCGGAGAACGCAAACGAGAAGTGATGCCTTCTCGCCATTGTTGCTGCAAACTACCCACCATGACCGATTCAGCTGTTGAGAAAGGAACGTCAATACGCTAATCGGGGCAGCTACCAGGACCATTACACCAACTAAAATGGGCACAGTAGAAGTCGAGGGCTCGACCGGCGTAGTCTCACAATCATAACCATGAAACGACTCAGGATCCTGTGTAGAAGGCTCAGACACCGGGACTAGAGGAGCATCGCCATCTGAAGTAGCCTCTGGAGCTCCTAAGGGCTCATCTATCGACGTCAGCTCCCCAACATTCCTTTTCTCCGAAAAAGGACTATGTACACAACATGTTTTCGTAAGAACCAAAACTGCAAGAAGAAACTAAAGCAAAGTCAAATCAAATGACTCACCGAAGTGGCCCGAGAACAACTTCGGGATCTCTTTTGACAACGGGGATGAACGTCACCATCGTTGCTCTCATCATCAATACTAATGACGATTAAAGAAGCAGTAGACGATGAGGATGAAGGAGTAGGCGCATGAACAGGAGTAGTGTAAGGGGTTGTCAATCCCACTGAAATGACAAAATACATATGTCAAAAGACAAGTTCAAAAAGCCGAAAGAAAGAAACAAATAAGCTCAGAATTTACATTAAAACAAGCTAGCATGCAACTGGCCCACCACTCTGCAAAATGGTGAGTGACCCCGGGATCCTCATCTGAAGCTCATCGCCAGGGTAACGAAAGATAACCACACGGTCGGACCATGCTGCGAGTCCACATCTATCGTAAGTCGTCCAAACTCGAAGTCGACTTCCTCCATTCTCGCGGCACTTTTGGCAAATCTTGACAATACCCAAATTGTCGAGCAAACAAATGGGAACTGTAAGGTTCGATGATAAAAGAAGAACATCAGCGAATCGTCAAAAAGCAGGTACGAATGCAGAGCATAAATTCGTAATCCCGCCGATCGACCGGTGCAACAAGGGTATCTTTCAACACTATGTTGGTGCCAAAATTATAATGACACTAAACTGAGACGGGCGCTAACCAAAATAATTCACATGCCGCTGTCTTGGAAAAGGAACACAACAAAGAAGGGGTACCAAAATAGATCATTGCAGGGCTCCGCCCAATACGTTCATACTCGTGTGTCCCGTATCTGCTGGCCAACCAAACATACAAATAGGGCCATTGGATTAGGTGGGAAGCATTAGCCCCCGAGGCGATCTGTCCAAGACCATGGTAAAGGGAGGCCAGCGCTTAGGGGTGGGCACAGGTCGAGTTTGAGTCGGGTTTTGGAAAACCCGAACCCAAGCCAACTTATATACCCGAAACCCAAACCCGTGAAAAACCCACATGGGTTTTAAAACCCGAACCCGAACCCACCCGAACTATGATTTTACAAACCAGCACCCGGCCCGACCTGACAAAAACCCGACGGGTTTTGGCAAAATCTGAACCCGACCCAAAAAACTTCGATTTTTTAATATATTTTTAAAAAATAAATCAAGAAAAATATATATTAAAAATAAAAATAAAACCTGCGGGTCGGGTTTGGGTAAACCTGAACCCGACTCGACCCGTGGGTTGGATTTGGGAATCCAAACCCGGGGCTTTGGGCTCGGGTCGGGTCGGGTTACCCGGAAAACCCGACCCGTTGCCCACCCCTACCAGCGCTAGATCGGCCAAAGCGAAACGAACGCTAGTAGCCATGTGTTGGCGTCTTTGAAGATGGAGGAGCGAATATAGTTCCCCCTCGGGAAGACTGATTGTCATATCCATAAAGAGAGAAAGGCAACCAAGTAAACTTCTTCTTCTTTCCCTGGCTATATATGGAATTCAGCAAAAAATCCCTTTCCTGCCTCGACATCCTTGGATGCTTGGGAGTTGTCCTACCATACTCAAAATACCAAGCCGACAAACATTGCCGACTGGTTCCACATCCTCACCCCGATAGAACCAATAATGAGTCCACCTATCTGGAGAGACAAAGTGATCAAGGTGCAAAAGACGAAAGAAGGCAAGAAGTGAAGCTTGACAACTATATGACTGTTCACAATTGAGTGGTTCCAAAAAATCAGCCACCATCGGACCTGCTTCATCAGAAAATTCTCCATCAATGGGAAACCCGCAAAGCCGGTTTAGATCCAAGAGGGAAATCGACTTTGAAGATGGAGGAGCGAATATAGTTGCCCCCCAGGAAGACTGATTGGCATAGCCATAAGGAGAGAAAGGCAAACAGGTAAACTTCTTCTTCTTTCCCCGGTTGTATACGAAATTCTGCAAAGAATTCCCTTTCCCGTCTCAACATCCCTAGATGCTTGGGAGTTTTTCTACCATGCTCGGAATACCATGCCGACCAAACGTCGTCGACTGGTTCCACATCCTCACCTCGATAGAACCAATAATGAGCCCACCTCTCTAGAGAGACAAAGTGATCAAAGTGCAAAAGACGAAAGAAGGCAAGAAGTAATGCTTGACAACTATAAGACAGTTCACGATCGAGTGGTTCCAAAAAATCAGCCACCATCGGACCTACTTCAACAAAAAATTCACCGGCGATGGGAAGCCTGCAAAGTCGTTTTAGATCCAAGAGGATATAAAAAATTCTCCCTTTGAGTAACCAAGGTATTGGATTGTGGACATCACAACTCCAAGAAGGTGCTTACCACTGACAAATCACAGTGATACTCAAACTCTGATCCTCAAATAGCATAGTAAATGGCTCCATCGTGAAGGAGTTGTGAGGCCCCAACATCACGACTGCCCATTTATAGAAGAAAGGCACGTTCCTAGAATGCAAGTAAGCCTATCGAGAGCCCCAAGCGACCTGATCCGCCAATAGTCTATCAGCAAGAAGCAACAGTAAACGAGCAGTGCTAAGGTCACGGGAAGGGATCAGTAACACGTGCGCTCCTAGACCAGCAGGAACACCCCAAGCGATGTACCCGTTTAGCTTCATCCACCTCTTAACTCCAAGATTGTCTAGTATACAAACGACTTATAGGCGAAGGACGTGTCGTTGTATGACCACCAAAAGTGGACTCCCTGTTGGGAGTCAAGATAATCGGATTCCCTGGTTGACTAAGTTGTAACGCAGGTACAGACTCGCCACCCATATTCATGGTATCGTCCAATAGAGTTACATTGGAAAGCCGGACGACAGAGGGAAAATCGTCAAATGGTGAACCGACCATCTTTAAATAATAGAAGTAAATTGCATCAAGTCCGAAAGCGAAAACGGCACAAGCAAAACATCAGGACCGGATCCAAGTTCATGCAAACAACCAACCGTTCCAAGGAGAATAGCCAAGTCCCATGGAACGAATCAGCGGTTGCATACGAAACCAGGAGTGCATAAGACAAAACCAGGACAAACCCAGGCATCCAACATCAACATTAACAAATCTATGATTTGACAAAAAATGTCTCAGAGATATGACAAAGACAAGGTGCACAAAAGAACCCGAGATAGGAAAAGTCTAGACTAAAACTCGACGAGCAAAATCGAACATGGAAAAAAACCTTAGGCCTCAGACAAAGAAAGCAGTCGGACATCTTCTATTGTCATCACAGGCCAGAAACCCCATCATGAGGTTACAAAACCCCAAGAGAGGTAAAGGAAAAATCAAGTCAAGCCAAAACGAAGTAGTCCTTTTCGCAAATAAAGAAAGAGAGTTGAGCCGAAGCGGAACCATTTTCATGAGAACCTTTGATCAAGAAAAAAGACAAATACGGCAAGCAGAACAACCAAGGGAATAATACCTTCGTTCTTTCAAATCATAAACTTAAAGGCAGAAGCATACTCAGGAAAGCATCATAAGAGAATGAAAAGACAGAGAAGAATAGCCGAGAATGAAGCTTCGATGGTGACAAACAAAAAAGAATAAAAAAAAAAATCAAAATAAAAATCAAGAAAACCAGAAAATGAGGCGTTAAGTCAAAAATCGCTTCGCCTCTTCGTATAACTTATCAGGTGTTAAAACTACGCTTGGAACTCAACATTGAAACACCTCGGTAAATAAAGAGTAATGCAGACATACACAAGTTGTTATCGCAGTTCGGAACAACTGTTCCTAATCTGCGGGGTAATCTTGCCTGGGATAATAACAATCCACTAGTGATTACTGATTACAAACCTTTCACAAAGGCATTACAGTATTCATTCACTTTACAATAGTAGTGTGGATTACCTTCAAGCCTTCACCTGACACACCCAGTGTGAGCGGTCACGTTATTATCCCACTGAGGCTCCCCCTCAGTATGATCTTCCAGTGTAGAACATTCGGTTTGTCTCCAGCACAGACTTCAGCAATGGTGTTGCAACTCCGGTCGCAATTCCGTCTTCATCTCTTCAACTACTTCTTTAATAAGTGAATGGATGAAGCACTAATAAACCTCTGAAGACTCTGACTCTCTAGAATACTCAAAAACTTCCTTGAATCAGATGTCTTATATGTGAGCCTTCATGCTCTTTATATACTAGCATGTATCCTCTTCTATGGCATGTCCTTTAATCATGGTTCAATTACCATTCCATGATTTTATCAATCTTTCCTTCTTCACGTGATCCCCTTCCTCATATATCTTCGGACCCTCCTTATTTAAACAGATTGCAATCCCTTCATGTATCATCGCAATCCTTCTTAATTAACACACTCTTGATTATTTGAATACTATATATATCTCATACCTTTGATCTTTCATGATTGATTTATACATAATTCAACGAGCCTTATTTAAAGTTTGATTCCGGCTTGGTTTAATTCAACGAGCCTTATTTAAAGTTTGATTCCGCTTGAAATAATTCGAGTCAAATCTAGCTTTGAGCTCAAACCGTTTGTGAGCTGGGTTGGTTTAATTCCAACCCTACATACGGGTGCGTACCCCTGATAGGGGCTGACGAAAAGTGACGCTAAACTGAAAGCTTTGCTAAAAAGCGTTACTTTACAACCGGGAGACTTTTTCCATTTAAGTGATGGCACGGCTGCCTCATGTGCAGCCGTGCAGGCATGCCCCTAGTTGGATGGGTAGCCAAAATTTTAACTACTTGCCCAACAACCCAACAACCTCAACATGCAAGTAAATCCTTTTGTTCCACATAGTACACGAAGCATCAAATTCTGTCCTCTTACCTTGGACCTGAGAGATTCCACAGTCTGACACTGCTTGGGCGTTCGGCCTCCTCTGTTTAAGGGAGCTAGCCGCGAGGGAAGGAACCACAACCAATTAACCGCGTACGTTTGGAGGTCCTCAGTACTGTTTACTCGATCTTGTTGGACTGCTTTGGATGCAGCTCGAAAACAAGTCTCTCTAATTAAAAGCACGAACGAGGTAATTAATTAATAGTCTCTGCTCGTATTCCACTGGACATTTTCCTTTTAAGAATCCAGATGTAACCAAAAAGACACGCACCTTGAAAAAAGCTCAACTATCTACACTAATATTACTTGGACAAAATTAATTCCAGCCAAAAAGAGAAAATCATTAGTAAAGAATAGTGGCAGAGGAACGAGGGGGGGTCCCTTTTCCTTTTCCTTTTCCTTTTCCTTTTCCTTTTCAGTTTCACACAACGGCAGATTGATGATAAGCTTTATGTCAAAGATGGGTAAGCTTTTGGATTGCTTTTATTCACTCTCGGTGCTTGTTAAATCAAAAGAGTCACGGCTTCACCACCTCTCCACTCGAAACTCGAAGTGTATCAACTAGCCACTGTTAATTGTCGGGATAAACGTCAACGGATCATCAAAAATATCTGCTGACCGTGCACAGGCTTTTCAATTAATTCTACGATGACCATGCCAACTGCCTACCTCCATTTCCGGAGTTTTGTGGCTAGTCTAAACTATGAGAGAAACAAAATAAATTATTAATTGAGGTCCTTTTTCAGCTAAAAGTCGAAAAGAAAAAAAAGGCAGAACCACTCCTCTCTCCCCTGCCCCTTCGGAGAATCGGAGGAGACGACAACAGGGAGCTGCACCCCTTTCTACGCTTCCTTGAAATTATTGATATGCTAAATGCTAACAAACAGGGGCAACGGCAACAAATGGGTGCACTCACTCCTGAGTGTCTCCTCTCTCTGTTCACTCTGGGACGTGGAAGGGTAACCCTAACCCTCCCTGGTCCCCCAGTACAAAACTTGCCCACCCACCCAAAACAAGGTGGAATGCAGCCAGTTATGACATTCCACACCCATCCTCAAACTCTTACAGCAGTCCTTTGTACCCTAGAGAATTATTCCGAGGGAAAATTTCCAAAGGGAAAATGGAAGGACAATCTAACGTATGTCTCGTTAGGGGGGGGGGAAACGGGCAGGCTTTATTCATTACTTGGTATGTAGTATGAAACACCACAGCAGAAGAAATGGAGCGGCGCTTCGAATCTCTGCTGACGTCAACAAACACCGCTTCCAGCTAGCGCAGTCTCCGCACATTGATCAATCTACTGTTAAAATCTAAATACTTTATTTGCATAGTAAACAATGGAATACATTGAATGTTCATATACATATATATTATTTATATCCAGGGCAATCGACGTCAGACTCATCAGCTCATCCAAGTATCTTGTCAAGTTGCACAGCGAAGGCCCTTCTTCTGTGCTCCCACTTATCCTCTTTAGGATCAGCTTCTCCTTTCTCGCCCGGTCTTTATTTGGCCGTTTCAGTTGCTCTCGCATCATCATTAACCGCAACGTTTATCAAAAGAGGTATCTGGCCAAAAGAATACATGGCCATCACCATGCAAATAGGAGACCTCTTTTCTCAAAATTAGCCTTGAGCCATCAATATCATCAGATAAGAATATGATCCACCTCAATGGATAAACTCAAGGATTTTTAGGCTCAATATTAGCTGCATAATCTAACAGTACATGCAACTGCTTGTGCCCAGAACTTCAGCCTGGCTTTCACATCTTCGGGATGGTCACCTGAACAAAAGTAACGCCAAAGAGAAAGGTCAGATGTGCAGCACGCAAACACGCTTTACAAGGAAATTGAAACAAACGAAAAGTAACCAGAAAGGAAATGAAACAATGGGCAAATTTTCAACACGCTATGAGTTCTTGTAAGCTTCAAATAAGGAAATTTCTCCGTATCGCGTCAATAACCGGCTCCAATAGACAATTGTGAAGGACTGGAACATGAAGATGAAAGAGGAAGAAAACCAACGAGGAAGAAGCATAACATGGCAAGAGATCAAAAGTACTAATTGACTTTCGAAAGAAACAAGGCAGGTAATCCTAGAACTTCACCATGCCATCTTTTCATTGTAAGAGTCATACGACCCAGTCAAATAACAAGGGTACACCCCACGTATTGGTTATTAAGCCCATCAGTTACACCTATGGAAAGGGCACACTTCGAATTATTCGAACTCTTCCTCGAGCTATAGAAGTGGGCATCTTTCCAGAAACTCTGCAAGAACGAATACGATATCACCACAAAAGCTAATTTCTCAGAAAATTAAACACAGAAATCAAAATCATCGTAAAACCACTGGTTTTGGACGAAATGAAATAAAGGATCCTCCGTCTGCGACAAAACTAGAATTAAACGCAATATTCGCTGGAAAAAATTAAAATCAACACATCAAATTCGACAACGGGAAACGGTCGAATTAAACAAATCTTCATCAACAGAAAAGTCCATGAGGATTCAGCAAAAAATCAGAATATCTTAATCGTTACTCGCGAGACGCGTTCAAGTATGCTCTGTACAAGTCGGAACAGGATTCAACATAGGAAAAGTTGCCTGTCATTCCGAAAATTACCCGAGAAACATTGAAATAGTAAGCTTCAGCAGCTCCAGATCACAAAAAGCACAAGCGCAAGAACTACTTCAGTACTTCAGAGCGTTAAACTATTTCAAACTTCTACTTGCAAGAACATGTGAACAGCAGAAAATGGAAGCACAAACGAATTGGCGGGAAGAATATCAATCACAACGATTCGCAGAAAAAGAAAATGAGGAAAAAAGTAAAGCAAAGGGGACAAACCAGGGCTAGAAATCTTCCAGTTGGCGATCGGGCTGGAAGTCGACGAACACTGCTCGTTCGGAGCCGACGAAGCGGCGGATGCTTCCGGAGATTTCTGCTGCTCGTCCATAAACTTTTGACTCATCGAATAGCAAAGTTCAAGCGCCGGCAATGTATTACAGAGTTCCGGAATCTCGTCATAGCTAAAACCAAACCCTAGATCCAAGCATCCCTTCAACTCATCCAGATCATCGTCCGTCAAACTCTTCGTCCTGGTAACTCCCTTCGAGCCCTGCTCCTGATCATCCTCCTCGCCGGATTCGACGTATCCTTCCAGTAACACCTGGCTCTGCTTCTTCTTCTTCTTCAGCCACGGATCTTTCTTGGCGAAACTCTTCTTCTCATACTTGCGCAGATCGTAATCTACGCTCTCCAAATGTTGATCTGTACCGAAATCAGGATTTATCACAAAAACGGAAGGTTCCGAATCGGAAGAGAAGCTCCCCATCGTTGCTTCTCCCACTTGCTCTCCTTTTCCTCTTTGGTCTCCCCGGGGCTCTGTGGTGCCTGCACTTCCGCAATAGCACAGGGCTTTTAAACGGGAGGCGGCATACGCTATCGTGGATGGCCTCCATGGCATGTATGCGGAATCCGATGGTCATGCCAGCACATGACATGGACTGACAGCTGTACTACCTGTAGCCTCTCAGAGAGGGACTGTTTGAAAGATGGCCACGTGTTCATGCCTGACAAAACTAGATGGCAAGACAAAAGGTGGGTACAGGGTGGGGCCTATGGCGACAGCGACTTGCGCTCGCGACATGTTTTGTGCATCCAATTTCGCGTCGGGCTCTGATATGGATAACGACGACCCCGAGTCATTTCGGTAACGGATCACGTCTTGCTCCAGCGACATGACGAAAACGCCACCCACGAATTTATCCTCCCTTAAAGCGGATATACGTTCCCAATCTATCCATGGGCGAAAACGTCTTTCTCTTTCTCCTCCGAAGGCAAGGTTTGAACTCAGCAGGAGTGGGGTCGGCCGTTACCGTTTCCGATGTCTACTGGCATCACGTGCGAAATACTCGGCACGATCCAAATTCCAAACCGCTCGATTTCGTAACGCCAATGTCTTGTGTTACCCTCACATCCACTTGTTCCCACGCGTGGGCTCGAGACTCGATACCAAGTTGAGATCCCGATTCGCTGCTGGATTGGGCGGGGCCATCGCCGATTTGTAGCTGTAGCGGTTATTTTTATTCCGAATCTTATGAAGATCCTAGATCTGATATTCCTTCCATACAGAGTTTTCATATATTTTAACAGCGAAATAATCGGGATTTGATTCCTTACTGACATGTTCACGTCTGGGTTACGTATAAATTATACTCAAAACATAATGTAATAAATGCTTGATACAGCGAGTAATTAACTAATAGTATAATCAATGATTTGCATGTAATAATTGAGCAGGTCAGGTACAAATTGCAGTAGGTCAATGAAGGTGGACGAAGGTTGACAATCGCCTCTGAACCGGTTTGCCGTTGGCCTAATCTGACACCACGTCCTCGCCCGGTGGGTAAACAAAGTTAGAACCGGCCTAACTGAGTCGACCCGAGAAAAGGAAAAGG
This sequence comes from Aristolochia fimbriata, assembly GCA_019845555.1. Classification (NCBI taxonomy): domain Eukaryota; kingdom Viridiplantae; phylum Streptophyta; class Magnoliopsida; order Piperales; family Aristolochiaceae; genus Aristolochia; species Aristolochia fimbriata. The sequence goes on from CM034081.1 coordinate 20,843,284, forward strand.
AACCGTTTTAATTAAGATCTCTGCACAACACACAAGTGTCACCAGCTGGGGGTGGTTTCTTCGTGTTCATAAAAGGAACCATTTTGCGGTAAGTAAAAAAGGAAAAGAAGTAACAAAAGAAGAAAAAAAGAAAGAAATTAAAGAAAGGTGAAATTAAGTGTGCGATCAGAGTACGTAGCTTCGCAGGAAGTGGTGGAACCTGGAGTTCCTGAAGGCTGTATGGCTGGAGGCTACTCCGGAAATAAATTCGACCGCGACGTCTGCAGTGTGACTCGTTCGTAATGTAGTCCAGTCTGGATCGTCCACATAAACAATGTGATGAATTGCGACCAAATTAACGGTCTTTCAGAGCCGTGCACCCTGGGGCGGAGGAATCTTGTATTGGACCACGATGATGAGGACTCCCCGGCGATCAAGTCGCATGCGGTCGGCGGACGGAAACCCAAGGTGGGGTAAGCGGCCAATGCCTGACGGAGCCAAACGAGTACGACTGTGCAACCCACCTTTTGTTAGTGTCAAATTGGCGCGGTCCCGGACCGATCACGCTCAGGATGACCGGTCCGGGCCACCATATCCGAGTACATGAATACTCTTTCCCTCTCTAATCTAAAGTTGAAAGTAGAAATTGATAATACTTAGGTCCACCGGTCATGTACGCCTCCTCGGGCTCGTTTAAAAAATGGGTCCCAGGTTCCCTTTATTCACATATATTAATGAGTTGGAAAAAAAAAAAAAAAAAAAAAAAAAAGATTAAACATTAATGATGAAATTGGGCACGATTGTAACATATTCCTTCATGAAAAAAAGTTAAAAGGTCATGAAGAAGACGGGGAAAGATGAGGCTAAGGGAAAGGTTCTCTTTGAGCGGCCATTAAAACTCGACAGCGAAAGTGAGGCCCTTTCTATCATTATGCTGACTTTTCAATTGAAATCTGCTTAATTAAAAGAAGGTAATTAATTAAAACAAAAAATATCACGTCCGTTTTATTTTAATAAAAATTCTAGATGCTTCCTGCATGATGGAGATGAGCTGCAGCCTGCAGACTTCGTTCTCGAAGCTTCATTGATCACCGTCCAACGGAAGCAACCGCGGATAGAGAGAGAGAGAGAGAGAGAGAGGAAGGGCAAAAACCAAAATAAAGTAGTCTCAAAGTTGACGGCGCGCCATCTAGAAGATATTAATAGAGCAATTATAACTTTCTTTTTCGGGGTTAGGAAAATCATTAAACATGATACAAGGACTTCACGTAATGAATAATGATACTTGGAAGTTACGGCAACCGATGGGGTGACCATATGGACATCGATCAACAAAGCCAAACAAATCTCCGGCATCACGTTTGAATCGGTCAAGATTAGCACTAATTAGGAAGGATTTGGAATAAAATGGTGGGGTCACATTGACTCTGCCACACGAAACGGTTGAGTCCCGCACTTAACCCCGACCGGTGACCGTCACCGAAGCAACCAATTTAACCCAAGGTTCCCGACCCTTCCATCGTACAAATGTAACGTATCAAGTAGACCAACTCTGTACTCCTGAACAAAATCAGGAAACTAACAACCACATACGAGTAATGCCACGAATGTACGCCGATGTTACATGGACCGATTAACAACACCGATGGTGTGCCACATTGCTTCTTATAATCCAGAAACGTCAATGTTAGTGGTAATCAGGTTAAAAGAAAGGACTCCCGTGGTGCACAAGGACCAGAAGTCCATATCCACTTATAATATTATCAAATGTTAATATTATAATTATATCCCCACCATAGCTTACGTTGCGCAGTCCACACACTATGGAACAAATGATAGCCGGGAGACGAGTAGTCTCTGTAGGTAGAGACGAGCAGAAAAGGAGGAAAATCTGGCTTTTCATTCGCCCTCCGCGAATAATCCCTTTGTTTGGCTCTTCGGCATCATTATTCTATATTATATTATATTATTAGAGGTCGGAATCGGGAATCGCGAATCGCGGCATTATTGGCACTCGGCCCTGTCAAACAGATGTTGAAAACAGAAATTCTATGATAATATTACTGAAGCCTTTTCCACGTCACCCTCTCGCCCTCCGGCTCGGCCGAGCCGCTAAACTGGTTTAATTAAAACAAAAAAAAAATCGTAATCCGATTTAATTAATTAAATGGTTGGGGATTGGGAATGGAAATAATTGGGGAATAATTGGGAGTCTCCGTGGGCAAAGTTTTAGACCTATCACAAGTTGATGTCAGTGGGTGGGCCTACCACGTGACTCCGACTGAGCCATGTCTACGCTTGTCTTTTTGTACATATTCGCCTCAGCGGCCAGGAGAGCCAAGTCCACTTTCACTAAAATCAATTAAGGAATTAGATAAGCATTTATTTAAGGTAAACCAAGAAGTAAGTAAGACACCAATTAGACGAGGAAACGAAAGGAAGACGTTGGGACAGCGTGAGTCACATGTGGTTCCGGAAGGGATCCAGCCCACCGCGGAGGTCCCAAATGAAGAAGGACTCTTGTAAAGGCAACCAGGAGAAGCTATGATTGGAACTAAGTTAGTGGGTGTGGAGATCTAAGGGGAAGAAATTCTTTCAATTTATTAATCTCGATTTAGTGATAATAAATCGGGGTGAATTAACTGAAAATTCAGAGACTGGAATGGAGGAAGCCGACCGATTAGCCGAGCTCGAGAGGGTGCGCAGTGCGCGCCCTCAGCTTGGCCTTAAGGGTCGGTCGGTCGGTCGGTCGGTCGGTCGTCTACCGTGCACAACGAGGGTCCACGTCCATTGATCTGACACGTGTGTGGGCCCGCCGCGACGGGACAGCTCATGTCATGATGCGGATCGTCATGTATCGTCATACGGCGGGAATAGGCGATGGAGGAGGATGGGGAAGGAAGCGTGTGAGGGGAGGGGCGCATGTGCGTACTCGGCGGGGGACCCACGTAGGCGCAAAGGCAGGAGAGCAGAGGCGCAAGCACAGAGCACCTACACACGTGGCCCGTCGTTGTCGGTCAATAATTGAGCTGCAAATTCAACTGGCCATTGCCCATTGGGTGGTTGAAGAGAAGCTGTGAAGGAAGAAAAATAAAACGAAATAAGGAACCTTTCCGGGCTTCCCCGTCCCAGTTCCCAGGCAGATCCCTCCCGCCATTCGTAGCCACTGCCTCACTGCTAATTATTTACTCGCGATATGATAAATTAAAAAGAATAAAGAAAATAAAAACAAGTAGCGAAACCCCACGAATCCGCGACGCAATCACGGTACTTCTTCTTCTTCTTCTTCTTCCTCTCGTGGTGGCGTCCTTTTTCTTTTTTTTTTTCCCTGTAAACCCGTCAACAACGATTTGAGCGAGGAAAGGTCTATTTGTGTTATTATATTAAAATGGAGATTCGTGAAACGCTAGCTCGGCATCTGACTTTTTGTTTGTTAGATTCAGACGGGTGGTTGGCCTAATGGCCCGAACATCGCGACGGAAAAGTTCGCCGAGCTTGGCTTTTTTTTTTTTTTTCTTTAATCTGGAAAGTCGATCTACGAGAAGTAGTAAAGCTTAATTGGAATCCGATGGAACTCGTGCGCTTCGGTAATCCCCGTTCTGAAAAGCTCCGAAGAAGACGGAGGGTACTGAAGCACTGGTGACTGGTCCCCGGAACCAAAAAGCCTCCTTCTCGTCTATTCTGTGA
>CM034081.1:20849449-21001949 GCA_019845555.1 Aristolochia fimbriata
ACTTTATAACTACATATAAAAATTAAAATTTTCGTGTTTCTAATAATTATATTTTTTAAGAATAAAAGTTAGTAAAAGCAACCCATTTCATTGATTAATTGGGTTGAGTTATACATCAAGTATTATCGGGTACACTCAGAGTTACAATACCAAGTATTAGAAGATTATGCAGTCAATTGTTCACTCTTACACGCCTTCCTTATTAGATAATCTTATCAGCTATAATCATAATCTTCTTTGATTTTATTCTGTAAACTTTCCTAGTCCAACTAAGATACAAACACTCACGAAGTATATATATGTACCATTGTATGAATAAATGAAACATGATTGAAATTAAACATTTACATGGTATGCTAGACCCCTTATTCCACGTAAAACCCTAGCACCCATCTTCCCATTCTTCATCTTGTTTTCTAACCTCCTCTACAATAGCAAATAAAAGTTTCCCTCAATAGTTCACCACTCCTACAGCTTCCCTCCTTGCCCACTCGCAAACTCCAATTCGAGGCGCTGTCTTCGACCTCGGCCAGACTTTAGGCCAATTTTGTGTGACTATGAATAACATCATGCATCACGTCTTTATCAAGCTTGATCGAGACAATTATAACACTAGTAGAAATAAGGCTTTGGCGAGGAAGGACTGTCGCCATAGGAGCGTTGCGTCTGAAGGCCTCGCCATAAGTATAAGGCGAGGGGAGAACCGTCGCCAAATATTTTTTAATGACGAGGGTTTTCAACCCTCGCCAAAAGTTTTTTAGCAAAGGTCATGGACGGTCGACAAAAGCATGTATGTGGCATCCGTACATTACATACTTATTTGGCAAAGGTTATAACCATCACCATATAGAGAAATGGTGACGGTCTAAACCCTTGCCATAAGTGTTTTATCTATTTATTCGAAAATCAATAATGAAACCTGTGAACAACCCAAATCAAATAATAAAATTACTCCCCTACACCATCCCAAGCAAGAATTACAGTGCATTCAATCTTTCTACCTTCCAAATTTGAATTGCCGCAGTAATTCAAGAGCACATGAAATTGTACGCACCAAGGCAAAGACAAAAAATAAGAAAAATAATTTGTTTGCTCCCAAAAATCTTTAACAAAAGGAGTTGGATGATTCTTCCATCACAAAGATGAGATAGGAGAAAACTTACAACAAATCTTACACTGAAAAATAATCTATATGCAAAAATAAAAAAACAAGTAAAAAGATTCTTATTTGATGAATCCAGACATCATGTATATCACAGAGTAGCACGGGACCTACCCGAGTAGGGTCTTTGATACTCCCTCGCCCTCTGATCAATACACGACATTCAATACTTGCCTCCACCCTTTTCAAGTGAATACTCGCTTATTATTGATAAACTGACAATGATATTGAGATAAGCACATCAAGATGTCAAAAACTACCAAAATTTTAGCTTATTCATATAGCTGCTAGGAAGGGGATTTTCTTTCGAGAATTTTTTTCTTTTTTTGAGAAAAGTCTCCTTTCGCCCTTCAAAAAACAGTGTGGGCTTTCTTTTAAGATAATAGCAAGTGAGTTACTCCAAAGAGCAATGTAATACAGGTAGAGCCTTCAAGAAGAGGAACAAAGACAACATAAGGAGAAACATGAAAAAAACATACAAGAGCTTGGTTAGGGATGCGCCAGAGGGAGAGTAGTTCCCACGACCAGTGGTTGCTGGGAAACCCAAGTAGAGGCAATTCAATCTACCAAGAGGCTGCCTAGCTTCTCTAGGGATGCGACAACAAATAAAAAGTCCAGCAAATCCAAGGTCCTCAATATAATAGAAATATCAGTGTAAGTCACCGAAGATGACAAAAGCACCTAGCAACCCAACTGATCACCAATGCAGCTTTGGCAATCAGTGTACTACAAAAGGAACTTACTAAAAAATATATGCCCAAGTGAGAAAGCCTCAGTAGAGTGAGTATGATTAAGAGGAGAGAATTTTTGAAGGATCATATGTCACGCACTTGAAATTTCTGAACTCAACAACCACAATGCATATTTCTGAAACTAAGAAGAAAAACAAAGTCTCTAAAAGGTAGGACACTGAGATATGTTAGCCACAATTTAATTGTAAAGAAAAAACTACTGATACACTTCAATAAAATTGTGGTCACAAGAAAGAAATGAGATGTAAATTTTAGAACAAAGTTGAACTTGAAAACACATTAAAATTAAAATTAATTGAAATATGAAATTATGCACCATTTTGGATATGAAATACAAACACCCAAGTTCACGAATGCAATGACAAGAAGGCCATTGTAGTGTGCTTGCCAAGACTGTTATACCTATGGACTCCAATGGTTCAGTGCTTGTATGCCATAGGAAGAATTTGCTAGCAACTGAAACATGACAAAACTACTTATTTACTCCGCAAAGTAAACCCAAGGCAATAAATAACATCAGCAGATACTAGAATGTGAACCACAAAACTCACTTGAATGGCCAAGCATATATCCAATCCCACTCTTCCTCTGGACATCAGCTTTTTTCTCTTTCTTCCCTCCCTCTCATATTGAAAGTGGAAGAAAAGTGGTTATGCATAATAAAAGGATAAGTATTTGAGCTAAATAATTTTCTTACACCCAAGCCTTTTTTTTGTGTGAAAACTGCTTCATACACATTTTCAAGTTAGGGTATACTGGGTGGTTAAGAAATCAGATTTTCTTACGCCACTTGTAAATATGTGGAAGACTCAATTCACTTGAATTCTCCTACCACTCATCACAGGATAAAAGTAAATCTAGGATTACACTTACCCAAATAAATAAATAAATAAAATAAAATAAAATAAATTGAACATACACTTACACAAAAATCTACTGTCAGTTACCTCAAATTCTTCCTTATTAATATTATTTTTGCATTAGCCCCACATTAGATAATAAAATACTTCATTTTACAAATTGCATGGGCTGGGTCATGCTAGATCCCCTATTTCTGTAGCAGATTCATTAGCTAAATAGGAAGTTTCACTACACTTCCTAGCCATAAGTTGATTTCTTAATCTGTTTTTCCTGTAATCTTTAAAGAACTGTGCTTTCTTTGATGACAGAAAAAAAAATACATTGATGTAAAAAATGCATCCATACTATTTAGTTGCGAAAGGGCCCTCAATCTAACACTTGAATACGAGGACAGAGTCCAGTGAATCCATTCAATGCTCTTGACGAATGTTAGAGTAAATAATGTAGCTCAAGCAACAATGGAATCTCAAACAGAGAGGGCCAAAATCTATCAGTTGCTTATAATTTGTACATGCATGCGTTGATGTGTACATAATGTGAATCCAAGGAGAAAGTTACCTGTAGGAACAGTTCCATCAATAAGAATGTCAAGACCAACAGGTACACCAACATCCACACCTTTGGACTTAGCAAAGTCGTAGAACCCTTTATACCCGCAATCATAAGATACTAAAATTAAAGATTTGCAACAAAGTTTTATATCAAGATACTATTTCCCATGAAAATATGTTGTTTACTTCATGCAGCAATAATGATGCTTATTATTTGGGATGCAGGGGGGGTCAGGGTCACCTTTTATCTCTAAATATTTAAAAAAAAAAACAAAAAAGAGAAAAGCTAAAGGATAAGCTAAACAAATAATGCCAAAAATTGAAGAAAAATAGCAAGAACTTACTGTATGGCATAATGGGTCTTTGGAACTCACAGCTCGTGGGCCGGATCCATCTGCAACTAGCTTAAGCTTTTGTCCTTAACTCTAAAGTGAAGGAAAGACATAACCCAGTAATCGACCTTTATACAATTTTTCAACTCCAATAAATAGTTAAAAGAAGATATTATCAGTATAAAATACACACAACTAACCTAAAAAAGTTGTTCCCTGATTGCAACAGCAATTGCTGGCTACAGAAACACAAATACAATACATAAATTTACATGGCATAAACAAGGAAACTCAAAAAGGAACCAAAACAAGGATGACATATAAATAACAACATCATACACTGTCTATCTGATGCAATTAGGAGTTTGAACTCCTACAACAAAATAAGAAAGACGAAAGTTTATAAGTTTTTAGCAGTCACAAAATAAGAAAATAAAAAAAAACCAGCAACACTTACACTGAAACAGTGCCTAACATTATTTTAAGGTAGTCATGGAGTCCATAAACTGCATAAAAAGAATGCAAGAAGATGTATGTTAAGACAAAAAATGCAAGAAAAGCATGAATGTTTTATAAAGATGTAATGCCGGATGAAATAATACATTAAGATGAAAGAATGCAAGAATTTTCAAGACACTTAAAACAATTAAGAAGAGATAATGACAAGAGAAAGAACGAACTATTTACCTTATTGTGCTCCCACCCAATGAGATTGCAGGAGAGAGAAAGAGAAGCCCACTTGTGTGTCTTACATATGTCTTACACACGTAATATCCATTATTCAATCGGAACTATTTACTTACAATCTGAATTCGTATGTATCCATCATTCGATGTCTTATACAAGTATATGACAAACGCTTACATATGTCTAACATTTAAACACCAACCATAAAATGGTGTCACTATATGTCACTTGAGTAAAAAATTTCCAAAAAAGTGATTTTCCCAAAAAAATCTTTGCATGCTCTATATAATCCCTGGTGAAAATAAAAAAAGGAAATTGAGTCATTAAAGTAAAAACTTTTATCATATATGGTTAAACATGTAATGAATTCTGATAGCCCTACTTGGGCAGGTCATAAAACGGGATGTATCTCACCATTGGGAAAGTGGTGTGAGAGATCTGAGTCATCCTCACTATCATCATTGCACAAGCCTACAATCATGTTGGTAAGAACTAGGTTAGAATTAAAATAAATCATATGATGAGTAATAGAAATTTTGCATGTTCATTTACCTCGAGATGTAACACCTTGTGGTGTAATGCATTGAGTAAGGTGCAAGACTTGGTCCTTCAACCATTGCATTTGTTCTACACTTTGCCTCTCATGCTCATCCCTCTCTAGTTCTCGTTCTTTCAAGACCGTGATTTCCTCATGTGCTTACTCAAGTTGGGTGAAAAGAGTATTAACCTTCTCAATGGAGCGAGCAACTATCTTTTCCCTCCTTCGTGACCACCCTGTTCCTAGGCCTCGCTCATACCCACCATGGTGATGGTCATAAACTTTGTCCAAGACAATGGACACGTCCCACGTGTCTTGAGATTTCACGATTTCGTTTTTTTGAAAAGTGTTTGATACCTCAAGCTATAAATAGGAAATTGAGTAGTAAGAAACGATTTTAAAGTTAAATGACATTATGTTGAAAATGATAAACACTTACACATTTAACACAGGGGTAATCATTTACGTACTCCCCATTCTTCTTCTTGTGATACGAGAGGTAAGCATCAAGGACCCTGAAATTTTCTTTGTTCTTCTCACGCTGCATTCAATTAAGGAAATAATGTCAAAATAAATATTCATTTCTGGATCATAATATCATGTAAAGTGTTCGATTACCTCTTCAAAGTAATGCTTGGCAATAGATTTAGAGCCAAGTGTGTGTGAGGCATGTGCTTTTGCTTGATTCTCCTTATTCTTCTGAGCTGCAATGACATTGGCTTCTTCCTTCCAATACGAAATCAAGTTATCCCACAGAGACTGTGTAGCCCTTTTTATCAGGGCATGTCTTACAATCTTCATCCTTTTTCCCATCATAATGTTTTCTCTTTAGTTTTGCCCTCTAATTTGTAATACCTTTTTTTAGTATTTCCTATCAAGCTACAATAACAACTTCATCTTTGACTTCTACACCTTCTTCATCCACGAAGTCAATCTTCTTCTGAAAAATAAAATAACACAATGTTTTAAAGATGCATCCTCATAGTATTAATGTAACAAAAAATAGATTAAATATAAATAAATATAAACCTTCATTTCACTGAAAACCACTGCAGACTTCATAGCGGCCAACTAACCCCACTGTAGGTGCAGGGGAAAGTAGTTACCATTCAGTGCATATACTCCAAGCTTTTAGGCAACTTTCAATGTGTCACCTTGTGACATCTGATTGTTATGGATTGTGTACTTCCACTTTTGATCCTTGGGTGGATCCAATGATGTCTCTCTTGTAGGCCCTCTATGATTACGGCGCTTGGGTGACATTTGTGAAGTTGCTCCTGTAATATTGTATAAAAATTTTGATTACTACATATAATAGACAGTTTAATTAAAAAATAACGTTGATATATACATACCATTACTAGCCTCCGAAAACAACACATTCCCGTTAGGGTGCTGGGGTGTGAGATCAACTTTTGGGGCCATGAACCTGCAAAAAGAGAAAGACATTTTTGAGGGCACTAACAAAAATAAGCAAACAAACAAGTATGAAAAGAATCAGTTATCTTGATTTGACCCTCTATTACCGAGCTAATTACGTCAAGTTTAGTAAGCTTTCATCTACTTGGACGCCAATTCCCAATTCTCTTCTGACCCATACAACATCGCTATTTTTGGTCATTGTGTCCACACCCATGCCAACGACATACTCGTTTCTTAGTAATACTTCGTCATGCGTATCAACCCTACAAACTTCAGTCGTTGGAATGTTATAGGCATCCCTTGGTTTCCATCGATCAACAATGCTCTAATCAGATTTTAGTGGGTCTGTGGAATAGAATACTTGTTGAGCTAGAGAGGGAAAGATAAATGACTCGTCCTCAAAACTTCTTTTGGTGGTATTAACCATTGTAAATTTGTGATCATCTACCAACCGGCCACTACCTTCTTTCATGTTGTACCAATTACACTTAAACAAATGAATGGTGGTAGATTTTTAAAAGTGACCTCCAACCATCTCTAATGTCCCATAAAAATCATCCGCTTCCAACAATGGTTGCTATCCCACTATTCTGAGTTACACGTAACTTGTCAACAGACATTGTCTCAAACTTGTAACCATTCATGAAAAAACCCTTATATGTTATCACATTGGGTTTTGGGCCAGTAGCAAGGAAGAAAATGTCTTCTTCTTCATTTGTGTTTGCCTTATTTATGTTGACCTAATTACACAAACACAACGATTTAGAACATAGAAAACCTCTAATATATGTCCTCATATAAAACTTATCTGCTTCATGAACCATTACATAAATTTATTATGTTGTTCCAATTGGACTCGGGTTTCACTCCACTATGGATGTTGCCGCCTCAACAATAGTTTGTGTTGCTTATAAACAAAAAAAAATTATGAAATACAATGGGGAAGTTATACATTTATTGATTGGACAATCGTATTTAAAGGCTTACAAAATGTAGCGTTGCACTTTTTGATTATTGAAGAGCACAAAACGATGAGCTTGATACGCCTCCTCTCTTGAGATATAGCATGATGTACCAACCCCAATTAGTCCTTCATATCATAGTGGTCTATTCAACTTTGTCTCTATTCCATCCATATAACAAGAACAGAATATTATAACCTCCTCCATTGTGTTCCCTTCTGCAATTGAACCTTCGGGCCGATGTTTGTTACAGATATAATTTTTAAGTGTGATAAGATATCGCTCAATCGGATACATCCATCTATACTGCACTAGCCCAGACAATCTAGCTTCAGTCGAGAGATGGACTATTAGATGGACCATGACATCAAAGAAAGCAGGAGGGAACAGCCTTTCCAATTTACACAAAATCATGGGGATTGATCATTGTTGTTTTTCCAATGACCTTGTATCAACTACTTTGTCACACAATACTTTGAAAAAGTTATAAAATTTAATTAGTATTGCAGCCACTGGTTTAGAAAGTGAACTTCTAATAGCCACCAGAAGGAGTTGTTGCATCAAGACATGACAATCATGACTTTTCAATCTAATAATTTTATTTTCTTGCACTCGCACTAACTTTGAAATGTTAGATGAAAATCTCTCAGGTAATTCATGTCCTTCAAAATTTGTAAAAATCGTTCCTTTTCTTGTTTGGACATATTATATGAAGCATGTGGTATTAAAAACTTTTCAACATTTTTCTTTGATGGTTTTGGGTGTAGAGGTTTTCGTATACCCATCATTTTCATATCAAGCCTCGCCTTTATGTTGTCCTTACTCTTTCCATCCTTTCGCAATAGAGTGTTCAATATACTATCACAAACATTCTTTTCTATATGCATGACATCGAAATCAACAATGTTCTCCAATATGGTAGTTCAAAAAAAATGCTCATCTTCTTCCACCCTTCTGGTAATTGTTGTGTATTATTTGATCCCCTAGCAACACTCCAAGCTTTAACTAAAAGTTTCCCAAAACAAATGTTTTGATAACCTTCCCATTGTTTAACAATATCATCTCCTATTAGTGGGGTTGATGGCACATCATATTCAACATTTCCATCAAATGTCTTCTTATCGGCCCTCCAAGGGTGATCGATTGGTAAGAACCTCTTGTGTCTTAAGTAAACACACTTGTGGGAACATGACAAGTACACAGACCCGTGTCGTACATGGCAGGTAGGGCATGCCATAAAACCCTTCGCGCTCCATCCTGATAACATCCCATAAGCTGGAAAGTTACTAATTGTCCACAAAATAGCTGCATACATTTGAAAAACTCCCTCTTATCTGCATCTTATGTACGAACACCTTCTTCCCACAACATCTTCAACTCATCAATTAATGGTTGGAGGTATACATCAATATCATTGCCAGGAGATTTTGGACCATCTATTAAGAGAGACATGATAAAAAATGATTGTTTCGTAGCCAACTATGGAAGTAAATTATAAAGCACGAGGACAACTGGCCATGTACTTCTGCTCGATCCAGATGATATTTTGAAATGATTAAACCCGTCACTTGCTAGTCCAAGCCGTATATTACGAGGTTCGAGTTTGAAGGAAGGATTCTTCAATTCAAAATGCTTTCATGCTAATGAGTCTCTTGGATGAGCTAGCTTCCATTATTCATCCGTTGGACTTGTAAAATGCCAAGTCATCAAATTAGATGTTTTTGTTAACATAAATAACTCTTGTTACCTTGGAACTAACGGAAAATGTCGCAGAATTTTTTATGGAATATTTTTTGTCTCAACACCGGCCTTCTTTTTCTCCTTCCACCTAGATGCATCGCACTTGGGGCATTGTTGAGGTTTACATACTCATTTCTATAGAGAGGATACAATCGTTTGGACACGCATGTATCTACTCCTAACCCAACCCCAATCCAGACATCATCTTCTTAGATTTATACAACTAGAGGAGAGCACGTTATCCCTAGGGAGGACATCCTTGAATAGAGCTAGGATAGTTGAGAACGACTTGTTACTCCACTTATGCAAACACTTTAATTGAAATATGACCACCATGAACGACAACTTGGAGTTTTTTTTGCTTCCCTCATACAATGGTCGTCTGGCCTCTTCCATTAGTTGTTCAAACTTTGAAGGATCATTGATTTGACAGTCTTGATCCCCATCATCAACAATTGGATCTTGCATAAATGCATTGTTCAACATTTCTTTCATTTTTTATGCATAACTAGGCTTCGTGTGAACTTCTTCTTCACGAGGACGCTTACGAGATTCACCGTGAAAGTGCCATGTAGTATACTCTCTTACAAATCCCTCCATGACAATATGCAATTCGACTGTCTCTATATGAAGGTAAAATTTATTCTCACACTTGACACACGGGCATGGCATAACCCCATCTCCTTCAACACTCATGTTCTCTTTTGCAAATTCCACAAAAAAACGTACTCCACCCAAATATTCATCATTTACACGATTATGCTTAGTAGTGTACTTATACATCCAGCTCCTATCATTGGAGAATTTCGCATCCATTTGAGACTTAGTAAAGACTACATGGAAAAATGTTGGGTGATTAAAGAGAATTAAAAATTAAACAATAATGCACAAATAAGCATGTGGAGTTACTCAACAGAAATGCTAAAAGATTACATAACTCTTTAATGAGTTATGTATGTAGATTGTATTGCAGTGATTAGAGAGAAAATATTTTTTCAGACTCATTCATTATCAAATCACACAATCGCTTCTTCATTGATGCCAATAAATAAGGTTTTTCATATGTTATTTCATTAATATTGAATCAATGTATCGGTTCATATTCAATAACTCAATATACTGTTTGTTTCTTCAATTATTTGGCGGTTGAGGTAAATAATTAGAAAAGTAAAAAGTGACTTATAAATATCTTCTAGCTGGATTTGGGAGAGAAGCCACTCTGGATCCATTGCAAGTTATACATGATACAACTTCAATCATATCAATTGGTAATAGAGCAGGTTTATGAAAACAAAATTTGATCATGATCATGGCCTGGTTCTCAAATTTTTCTTTTCAGTTAGATCAGAGTAGCTTACAACAAATTCCCAAATTCTTTATTTTTTCTGTTTCCATGTCACTAACAGTTGCCCAGAATTAGTTTTTTACAATGTTACACGTGATTGTTATCAGCACTAGTGTCATGCAATACTTTCTCTTTAAGGATGGCACCAACATTTCTTCCCAACTGGTGTCTCTCAATTTCTTTTTTCTTTTTCCTTTCTAGACGATTCCTAACCTCTCTAAGTGTCCCACATCATATGTCTCTCTCTGGTCTAAAATCCAAACCCCATTTCTATTACCTATTGCATACCCTTCCAAAGCATCAGGCACTAATTGCTTATAAACTACACTTTCTCCCGTCAAAATAGCAACCCATGCTACTATATTCCCAACCAAGAGCCTTCCTAGACACCATCATTAGCCACCTAGGTCACTACCTTAACCTCTTAAACCTTTCCAGGTCACTAGAAATGCAGCATTTTATCCCTCTCATCACAAAAGATGGTCCAAATTTAATCTACAATATTAGTAAACCCAAACATAGAACCATTCGGGTATACCAACTCTTTACTCCTTTACACTCAGTCCTTTAATCTAATATCCTGATCAGTATTATCAAATGGAACCTTATAGAATCAACTTAAAAAGTAAAAAGAAATACAAGCAACTTGATGCATCAATTCCTACATAATGGTGTATGCATGAGGGAAGGAAAAGAAAAAAGAAAAACACTATAGATAAAAGAGAAGGCAGACCATCCCCAGCTGTGTACTTGCGGCTGTGATTCTGTGTATGCTGTTGTATAATCTTCAATGTTTCAAGAATAAAATTAAGACTGTAAAAAATATTCTAATGATGAAAGATTATGAAGAATTACAAGGAACAATTAAAATCTGGGAAAAAAATAAATAGGCCTAAACGACTACGAAAGATTAAGAAACAGATCATAAAAATACACGAAGTTGTGTGGCTTTGAAGACTTAGCACACCACAACGAATTTGTGATTCAGTTCATGGTTAATTCATTGGGATTTTAGTTCATAGTAAACCCAATCTAACAAGAGTGAGGCCATTGGTTGGATTTACAATCTAAGTTAATTTTTGGCAGTTTAACATTAATGTGTTGTTTTCTAGTTGTTTCAATTGCTAAGTTCTTAACATGACAACTGAAGTATCATTCTTTCTCAAGAACTTGCCGTATGTTCTTAGACTTACTCTTCTGTGTAAGAAACTCCACCTTCTCTTTTAAGAAACTTCACCTTCTTCAAGGTTCAAGAAGCTATAAGGAGGCCAAGAAATTATGTAACTGACCTCAACATGGTCAGACACAGTTAAGAAGTAGAGAACCTCATAATGCTTAAGAATGGAAGCATGAAATCACATATTATAGTCTGAAATCCATTTTTTTAGTGTAATAGAGTGAAATTCATAATGTTTAAGAAACGAATTATGCTATCACTGATCACATTTTTTTCCCATATGTTTGAAATGCCAATTCCTTACAAACAGATTTAAACATAGAGTACACCAATGATTTTGCTTCCCTTACAACAAAAATAATTAAATGGTCATATATACATCCTCCTCATTTATCAGCTACGACTTTGAACAGTTGTTTTAGGGATCTAACATGCTGGATGGGTACTCTAAATGAAGGGAAAACAAAATCAAACAAATCATTTTTACTCAAAGATCCAAGGCATCACATAGTAAGTGACCATGTATCACATACGAAAGAGCCAAGTAATTACTGAAGCACTGAAACTTAGTGAAGGCTATCTCCAAAAGGAAGAAAGTCAAAAATTGAAACCCAATTCCATCCCAAAAATGGCCAAAATACTAGAATGTGGATAGACACTTGGCTTGGGCAGCAACCACTAAAGAACCAATTCCCAAATCTGTATAATCTATGCAGAAATAAACAAACACTCCTTCCAGATTTCAGACTGGGGAAAATAAACAAGCATTCCTTGAAAACTTAGGGGATCCTAACAGGGGAAAGTGTTTTAGACTTCCGTTAGTAACCTTAAGATTGCTTAAACTTGAAGATTCATTCAAGTCTCTGTCTGAACAATTCTACATAACACATTTTTGCATGATTTATCTTCAGAAATAGGGGTGGGCATCGGGTCGGGTTTTCTGGGTAACCCGATCCGACTTGACCCGAAAAACCTAGGTTTGGATTCCCAAATCCAACCCGCTGGTCGGGTTCGGGTTTGGAAATCTAAACCCGATGATCGAACCCGACCCACCGATTTTTAATATATATTTTTTTAGTTATTTAAAATTTTAGTATAAAAAAATTATTTTTTTGGGGCCGGGTTCGGGTTTGTAAATTGAAAGATCGGGTCAGGTTCAGGTTCGGATTTTAAAACCCATTCGGGTTTTTAACGGGTCCAGGTTTCAGTTTTTTAAGTCGGGCTGGGTTCGAGTTTCCAAAAGCCTGACCCAAACCTGATCCGTGCCCACCCCTATTCAGAAATATGAGAGAATCTGATGCAAATGAACCACAAAAGATAGTTTATAATTGAGGAGAGAAAGATTATACTATCAGATAAGATAACTGAATCGCTGCACAAAGAATGAAGGAGAAACATAAGCCTTTTAGATTTCTGCGAACATGAATTGAGTAGAAACAACCTTCAATGAATGGATGCGATCTCGTTGTGATGCATATGCAGATAGCTTAGAGGATCGAGGGATGATAAGAATCCGCTTATGTGATAAGATTGAGCAGTTGCAAGAGAGATCAGAAACAAGTCCAAGTTAGGGGAGCATACAAGTCCTAAATCTGTCTTAGTTTTAAAATAGATAACCAAAGAATCAAAAATAAAAAATCAACCGAAGAATAGAAGCACATATATCAAAAATCAAAAATCACTGTCGATTGAAGTTTTAAAATAGATAACCGAATAATAGAAAAAAAATCGAAGGACAAAGGAAGGAAAGAAGAAGAAAAAGAATCTGATAAAAAATGATGATAGAATAGAGGAAGAGAAAGAAGTAGATGGAAAAGGATTGGAACACTTACCTTTGTGCTGCCGAACAAATCATGGATTTCTCAGCTGCGACTAAGCTTGGAGCTGGAGAATAGAGAGTTGTTGTGACTGCAGTAGCTCCACAATGCTCCACAATGCGACTGCAAATAGCAGGAGCATGGAGCTGGAGAATCGTGGATTAAAATTTTTAGATAGAAAAATGTGAGGTGAGGAGTCGAAATTGAAATTGAAAGAAGAAGAAGAAGAAACATATTTAATTTCCCTTACCTGCCTGCGAAGATCCGTTCCTCTCAGCTTCCGTCTCTGCATTCAACGGAGCTTTCCTTAGTCCAGCCAAAATGTCCCGGAGAACACAATTTGGGAGAAGGAGATAGAACAGGCCAACAGGGTTGGGTCTGATGAGAGAGACGAAGGGACTAAACCAAGTTATGCTTGGTAATGGATCTGATTTATCTATTTCAGTCGTTGGTACACTCAATCTTACACCTTCTTTATCACTTCGAGGAGTTCTTTCCCGTTCCCTCCTCCCTTAAGAATCTATTATCTATTTCAAAACTTACCTCTGGTCATAATTGGCATGCTATTCTTGATTCTAATGGCTTTTGTGTACAAGAAGCCAATACGGGCAAACTTATGATCAAGTGATGGAATAGGAATGGGCTCTATGTTGTTGACCATAATGCTTTTCCAATATGCTTACTGTCTTCTACGTTTGATTTATCTTTCTGGCATCGTCGGTTAGGGTACCCCGGTGCTTCTTTCACGCATCATAATTTTTGTAATATTAATATTGTAATTTTGGATTCTAATAACATGTTTGTCGTATCATCAAATCCACTACTCTTCCTTTCTCCCCCTCTCAAACCCGTGCACCATCAAAGTTGCGCACGATTTCGGAAGATATTTGGGGGCCTTGCCCCATCACCTCTATCAATGGATACGAAACTAGGAAACTAGGAAACAAACACTCACGAAGTGTATACATGTTTCATTGTACAACTGAATGAAACACGATTGAAATTAAACATTTACAGGTTGCTTAAATGGGTCAGACTGGTTTACAGCCTCACAGGTCAGACCCAAATTTGTATTTGTTGTTGGATCATTAATTCGATGATGGGCTTATATGTTTAAATAATCATGTATTATAAACTGTCATAAAGTTAAAGCTCTAATTAAGTGATCTAATTCAGATTTGGTAATTGAGCTTTAATGTATCTAATAAGGTGTCGACACATTAATGTGTAGAAACTTAAAGGTAATTTTCATTATTTATGATGGGTACATAAAATTACAAAATATTGGTGACAAACAGTCACCTATATAAATACAATTGTAGTCCCAAATCGGTCTGGTCAATTTCGACTCTTCTGAAATTTCATTGTCAAAGAGAATTTTGGAAAAAGAACGACCAGATCTGGAATACTTATTGTAAAAAATTTAGCAACTTCATAAATTGACTGTTATGGCTGGAGGTACGCTTTCACATTTAGATTAATTATTTTTAATGAATTCACATGTGTACTTAGACAAAAGTTTGGTCTTTCATCCCTAACTCTAAATTCTCTCTCTGTATGCTCTCTCTGTATGCTCTCTCTGTGTGCTCTCTCTGTATGCTCTCTTTGTGTGCTCTCTCTGTATGCTCTCTTTATGTTCTCTCTTTTTAATATCTCTCTTAATGCTCTCTTTATAATATCTCTCTATAATATCTCTCTAATATACTCTCTAATCTATATCTGTAATATGCTCTATCTCTATGTCTAATATATCTCTGTCTATCTCTCTATGCTCTCTAATGCTCTCTATAATGCTCTCTCTATGCTATCTATCTATGCTCTCTCTCTGCTCTCTCTCTATGCTCTCTCTATATCTCTCTCTATGCTCTCTCTCTATGCTCTCTCTCTATGCTCTCTCTCTATGCTCTCTCTCTATGCTCTCTCTCTAATATCTCTCTATAATCTCTCTCTATATAATCTCTCTATGCTATCTCCATCTCTCTCTCTATATATATCTCTATCTATCTCTCTCTCTATGCTCTATCTCACACGCACATAAAACCCAAAAATTGGGCGAAACTTGCATTAGTGGATTTGGGCCTTGGCGAAAATGGGTCTAATAGATAGCCGGTAAACCCACGGCTGCTGGATCCCGACTCACCTCCGCTGCGCCGCAGCGTCACCCGGTGGTGCCTCACATGGTCCGCCACGTAGTCGAGTAGTGACTCCTGACTACGAGTGCTCCGCTGTGCTTCATCCAGGCATCAAGCCATCCTGAAAATTTTGGTATCAGGTACTCTCGAGTGGGGAGCCTTTTAATCTTATGAATTTATCGACTTCGTCTTTGTTGTTTCGCAAAACGCACCAGATACTGCGACACAGGTATATCTGTCTCTGTTAATTTTATTTGCCTTTCTCAATGCCCTACTTTTTCCGTTTCGTTCTTTCCGTCATTTGCTATAAATTTTGGTGTTCATCTCTATGCCACGGATACTTCCAGTAATTCCTAAAGTTGGTATTATGTTTAGGAATGTTGAGGGCTGTACAAAGAATTTTTTTTTAAGCGACCGCCAAAATATTATTGGGAGAGATTTGTAAAATGTAAACTGGGTAGGTTTTTATTCAATGGCAACACATTAGATCAGCTTGGTCTTAGAATGAACGCCTATACCACTTTATCCTGTGTCTGGAATCACTGGATTGGGTTTGACGGAGTATCGTACGATTCATCTTTCGTCTCGGTGACCTTCTTAAGCGTGTCCTTTTTCTTTTCTTTTTTCTGCTTTCTGTGAAAAATGACTAGTGAGAATGATTTTAGCTTCAAAGTTTTTGGTTTTACTTGCTTATGGTTCTTTAACTAGATTACTTATTGTTGTTAACTTCGATACTTGTGTTAGAGTCATACTTTTAAAAATTGTCATATTCAACAAGGAGAAATTTTTTTAGCTATAAGTATGTGATAGTCATTATGTATTTTGTCGAAACAGGATTTAGGAGCCGAAGATCTCAAGCTCAGCTCCGTGCGGGAAATTTATTTTATTTTAGTTTAATTATTTATTTAACTTTGTTTTGGCAAGAAGGTCCATGGAAGTTTTTGGGCTCTGCCCTAAATCAATAAAGAAAGTCATTTTTGTTCTTATTTAGTGCTAGTATGATTTTGCTGATACTGCACACCTAAATAGTATTACTTTTTTTTTTTTTTTTTTTTTCTGTGTTACATTATTGTAGAATTTCTTCCTGTGACTTTCCAAAGCTTAATTTGAGCCACTTTAAGAAGCTAATGAGTTCGGTTGTTGAACTCACTTTTGTGTTCATTTAACCGACTAGCATATGTGTTATTTAAGGTATGCTAGTTTCTGCTTGGTTCTGAATGTAGATTATGCATGCAGTAATATACTTATAAATTTTTTGTTATTATCTTCTTTCAAGTATAAATTTGCTTTTGGGTCCATTTTTCTGGATGTTTCTGTCAAGCTATAGCGTAGGTTTTCATTGTGGATAAAGGAGCAGTCCTCTATGACTAAAGGTGTTATGCCAAATTTCATTGAGTTAGGACTTCATGTCATCTACTGGGAATCCGATTTTCATTTTCTCCCTTTCTCTCATTGATTCCCTTCTTTTGGGTTAAACTTACTGCCAATGCCATCTCTATTTATTTCTGTATTGGCTCCAAAGATTGTGGTTTCTTTGTTACATCTTATTGAGCTTCTTTCTATACATAAATTTTGGAGATCCAAGCATGTTTTGTTTTGTTAGTATGCAAGGGGAAGATTCTTTACTGTCTTAATATTAAGACATTGCTGTTCTGATTTAAAAGCTATTTCTATTGCAATACTTTACAGGTTCAGGTGTATTAGATGCTCCCATCTCTTGCACTTACTAAGCATGACATGAACAAACCTTTAACTCTTTTGCATAGTGTGAACACTTGCATCCTGGTTTCCTGTGCCACTATCAGGAGGCAACAATTCCTGATTAGATCTCTGTGCGGATACAACATTCAAACTGGCATTGGAAAGATGCAACAAATACAATGCATGGATAGGCCCATTGTAGATGCTGATGCTGAGAATGTTCTGCGAAGAATTACTCCAACCTTTGATCTAAGACGACATAAAGGCCAGGCTGGTAGGTTCTTTTCATTATTAATAGAAAAAAATTGACTGTTACTACAAATATGGTCTCTTAATAGAAAGTTGACTCTCCTAGAAAAATTTTACTCTTCTAGAAAAGTTTGACTCTTTGATTTGTTAGGTAATTCTTTTGAAGTGTCCTTTTCTTGGGATATTTGACTTGCATACATGGAGGAAGAAAGGGATGCAACTGAACTTGTTCTGCAGGGAAGATAGCAGTTATTGGCGGATGTCGGGAGTACACTGGTGCACCTTATTTCGCTGCTATTTCAGCCCTTAAGATTGTTAGTATTAACAGCTGATACAACGTTTATCTTTGTAGAGCCCTTTATTTAATATCTAACTAGAGAGAAATGAGCATAATGTGAACATGATAAATCTGTGCAACATCTTATGCAGGGTGCTGATCTATCACATGTTTTCTGTACCAAAGATGCTGCAACAGTTATAAAATCATACAGCCCTGAGTTGATTGTGCACCCTGTCCTGGAAGAATCATACAGTGTAAGGTGAGCTTCCATGATGATGACCTCTTGAAGAAACTTTATTTTATCAGTGGGAAGAAACACTTATTCTTGAACAAAAAGTTTAGGGATGATGAAAAAGCAGGAGTTCTCGATAAGGTTCTTGCTGAAGTTACTAAGTGGTTGGGAAGATTCGATTGTCTTGTTGTAGGTCCAGGTCTTGGAAGGGATCCGTTTCTTCTGGTTTGTGTCTGAATCAAAAGAAGTTATATTTTGTAGCTAGCCTTCATTTTGGTAGAATTAATAATCTTGTGGAGTTTTTCTAGGAATGTGTCAGTGAGATCATGAGGCGTGCACGCCAATCAAATGTTCCAATTGTTGTTGATGGGGTATGTATATGTTTCATTAATATGCCAATGAATTCATTGGGCCTTCATAATATCTTTTGTATAATCATGAAAATGTAATTTATATTTCTGTTAATATTTGTTACTTTTTTCTGATTCCCTTTTGAGTAGGATGGTCTGTTTCTTGTTACCAACAATCTTGATCTGGTTAAAGGCTATAGTTTAGCGGTTCTCACTCCTAATGTGAATGAATATAAGCGCCTCATTGAGCAAGTATTGGAATGTGAAGTAAAAGATGAAGATGCTTCTGAGCAGCTGTTGTCACTTGCAAAAAAGTATACTCTCTCTCTCTCTCTCTCTCTCTCTCTCTCTCTCTCTTTTTCTCTTTCACTTTTCTTTTTTTACCTCTTTCCTTTTTACCTCTTTCCCTAAACCTAGCCTGCTAACAGCGAGAAATTTCTTTGTTTAAATCAGGATTGGTGGTGCAACTATACTAAGGAAAGGGAGTTCAGATCTTATTAGTGATGGCAAAACAGGTTTTCTTGAAATAGATTGCTATTGCCATTCAGTTTTGCCTTGTTTAGGATTTATGACTGGATTGTTTATATCTGATTCACAGTGTCAGTTACATGAATCTCCAAAATTTAGTTCCTGTATTTGACATCAGCATTTATGTCCTAGTTACTGTGTTCAGCACCATTTTTGTATCAATTGGTCGTGATTTTTCCATGATAGATATATTATTTTTCACTGCCTTATGCAGTTAGTGTGGTCAGTGTCCATGGGTCACCCAGACGCTGTGGTGGTCAAGGGGATATCCTTTCTGGGAGGTCGGTATTGGCTAGTACTTGTAGTTCTGCTCCCTCACAGATTTATTGTCAGAATTCATTTTTCCTTTCCATCATGTTCCATTTGTGTTTAGGAATACTTAGTTTAACCATGATATGCATATATTTGTCAATAATCTGTGAAAGAACCACTGCAAGAATTATAATTTGAGAAGTTTATATTGTTAATGTCAGTGTTGCAGTGTTTTCATCCTGGGCAAGGCAGCAAATGATTAGTAGCGAGGAAGACTATAATAAAAGGTATGTTTTTATGCCTTTTTGAATGTCTGTGTTGTTTGGTTGATTTCCATTCCCTGCTATAGTTTTATAGGGTCAACAACTGCTGTGAGAAGTGTCTGCCCATTGATTAACTAATTTTTCTACTATTTCTTTCTCAATGATCCAGACCCGCAAATCCATTGGTATTGGGATGCATAGCTGCTTCTGTATTGCTAAGGAAGGCTGCCACACTTGCTTTTGACAAAAAGAAGCGATCAACCATAACTGGAGATATTATTGAGTGCTTGGGAGAAAGGTGAGAAGTTGCTTTCTTGAGACAGTAAATTTTTATGGTTGAAACACTCTGCCTTCCTAAGATTCTCTATTTTTCTCCTTTTTGTTTTCAGTTTGGAAGGTATATGCCCTGCAAGAACTCTTGGCTAGGCCACAATGGATTTTGTTCATGCTCTGTAAGAAATATGAACGAGTTGTATCTGATAGAATAAAGCTATCACTTTTTTCTTGCTTTCCTCGGACGAATTGTATCTGGGTCATAACCCTTTTCATTTTCTTTTGTATATCAGCATCATGGATGTTGGTTTATCATCTTGTTGCAGTTTGCTATATGATAGTTTATTTGGTATTCCTGACGCATTAGACTTGCATGGCTTCAAAGTGGAAGATTGTACCCGTTTCTTGAGAGGACTGAAGCTATTTTTACGTATTGAACTCTTGACTAGACACGAGAGGGACAAGAATTGAGATGGAATGGGCGTCCTCTTACCCAAGTTTCTTCAGAAAGAACAAATTTGACCTTTTGATATTAATCTGCCACCGGGAAGATTATCTCCGGTGGAAATAGGAAGGAAGAAAGAGATGCGCTTGCGAGCTATGGGCCAGAAATAAGTGAAGAAGACAGAGCGTCCGGCTCCTCTTGCAGGGCGAGGTGAGCTTCTTCTTTTGCTTTGGACCATAGATAAATGTATAGTCCAACTACTATCATCACTGCTCCCACTACGCTGTAAAGACCAAAAACGCAGAGGCAAAACATAAGGCAAAGGAGTCGCGAAACTGGTAAACTTATCTGCACAGAAGAAGCCCAGTTCATGAACGGGCGAGACTCAGAAAAATCTATGAGACTGACCTTCCGATGTGCATGGTGTAGCCGAGAAAGGCCGTCTCCAAGACTGCGGCAAAAGCATACGTCAATGGCGAAAATGTTGCCACAAATACTGGGCCCTTGAGGCTTGCACACCAGGTGTAGAGAACATTCGACAACCCGCTGTTCAAAGCTCCCTGCACGAGCACACAACCCGACTTTACATAAGCTGATACATAAGCTGATTAATCTACTAAGTTGTGTTTTGTTTTTTTGTTCACTTACGCCAAAGAGAATGTCCACAAGCTCCAAATCCCACTTCAGCTTCCACTGAGACAGTTTATGGCTAACAATGGCAGCTACCACGCACTGCTGTAGCGTCGCACAACAGAGCATTAGCGAAATCAAGGAGAATTCAGATGGGAATGCCCTCGCCATAGGTTTCTGAAGATCACAAGAACGAAGCCTAATTTATCAGTATATCATTTGAACAAGGTTTAATTATAGAAGAAGTTGACAGAAGGGTTTTGCAAGGGTACCGACCAGCATCAAGATCCATGAGCTAAACGCCAGAGTGCCGCCGACCACCATAGCCAGTCCGATTGCCCAATCTCCGGGGCTAGTGCTTTGCAACCCAACAGGCGAGCCTTTCCAGAACACGAGAGTGGACGCTCCAGAGACCGAAAGCAGAGTCCCGAAAAGCTTTCCCCTGCCCCACCAAGTATTCAATTCGAGGTCTTCTTGCCTTGCTATGACGGACAGAATGTAAGTGAAGATGGGAATCATGTTGAAAATTGCCGTCTCTATTGTACTGGTGATGTAGTACAGGCACGCCGCAAGCAGGTTCTGAGACAACGTGATCCTGCAAGCAACCATCAGTGTTTTTTTTTTTTTTTTTTTTTTTCATTCTCCTGAGTTCCAGATATTTCTGGACTAAAGTTTCAGAAATGAGAATCGATGAGTGGCTTACCCAACTAAAGCAAGGAAGAAAACGCAGCCCAGTATTGATTTTGTGATGGGAGGCCTGGTCCTTCTGCAGCCAGAAAGAATCAAAACAACTCAGAACGGGTAAAGTTTTTTTTTTTTTTTTTTAAAAAAAAAATCCTTTCAGTCAGTGTATTACTTTCTAATAAAGTTGGGTATATATGATTAATTTTATTTCACCTTTCGAATATAAACGCCACTGCCGACATGAAGAGGGTGGCAATCACGAACTGGTAAACGAGGAAGACGGTAGAGCTTATCCCCCGCACTAGAATGACCTTGCTCAGCACGAAATAAGTAGCAGTTACGAGCTGAACGAAGACCATGCTCGCGTGGGGAGCCATCTTCGTAGCAGTTCCAGCCAGAGCCATTGCAGTTCCCTTTCCGACAATGTTTGGAAACTGGAAGAAGTATTATATCTTCTTATCAACTTCATTTGTTCTAGTTTAATCTCTCCCCCCACCGTGTCATTGACCAGAGCAAGACGATGGCGGCAAGTTTGAACTTTGAACGGTAGATATAGATAGACTTTCAATCAAAAGCACGATTTTATTTTTATTATATCTTCTGCAATAATCTGCAGCAGTAGAAACATCTTTCTGCACTGATAATCTATGATCGTGATTCATGAGGTCGAGGGAAATCGTTGAGGAGAGTACGGCGGGGGATGCCGGCGAACGGAGACTGGTGGGTGAGGAGTGTTCCACTCACCGACCGGCCTCCTCTGCCCAAGCTTATACTTGTTAATTGAGCCTTTGTCCATGTCCAATCCCGTTATCCCACTATCAGTTTTAATTTTCCTCATTATTTATAAAGATTAAGTATAATTAATCATAATTATTTCGATTGATAATCGATTTTTGATTGATAGACAGTAACAAGTTGGATGGTTGGAAGTTTGGTGTAAATGGGGTGTTTCACTAAAAATCTGCCGCGCGATCGAGAGAGTAATTCAATTTGCGACAGAATATTTGTGTTACAATTTATATTTGAATGTAAGGAAAATGCGAGTACAATTTCCTAGTCTTCATTTGATTAGATCTCTGTGTAATTTGATGAAGTTTAGGCTTCTGGTAAGTTGACGTCGAAATTCGAGTTTCGGGAATGAGAGTGAATGATCGGTGACGGCTTTGGTCGGTCGGATGGAAGTATTTGTGTTCCGCGTGTATCGACTTGTTGACGTTGTCGGTGAACGTGTAGAGCTGCTCCGGTCGAACTGGTGAATCTCGACAAACTGCAAGTTGCTTAACTTCTTCGGCTCGAAAAAGTCTCTGTGAGTGAGAACGTTTCTCGATGAAGGAATTTCAAGCCGAGGTTTTCTAACCCCTTCGACAGAATGTTTCTGGCTATTTGTAGCCAGGGTCTGTCTAGCTGTTGAAGTTCTTTTGTTGGAATGGAGATCACGATCCCCTTTCTTCTACTGTTGTTGAGATGGGAGGAAGATCGAGAGCTCCTCTTTTTGGATCCCACGAATGAGGATCGCGAGCGTCTTTTCTCGGCTTCTTCGGTTGTCGACCAGGCTTGGTCGTTTAACTGTTGAAGTGGCTAACTTGTGGCTGTCTGCTTACTGGTGCTGACGCGACGGTTTATTGCTTACTGGGGCGACAACTGTATCGATGATGCAGCGACACGAATGGGTCTGGCGATGGGCTGCGGCGAGTGACTTTCAAAATCAATAGAGCCTACCCATGATGATCGACTGGTGGATCGGTGGGCATTTGGGCTTGTCGCATTTGGGCTAGTCACATTTTAGTGCATACATGGGGTTTCTCTTAATTTCATTTTAGGATTTCTTTTTAAAAAAATTTAAAAAAATTAAAGCTTAGATTCGGATCTAATTTTTCCGTTTTCTTTTATGGTGGATAGTAGTAGGCGGGATGAACAAGGTTTGGATTCTTGGGTTGTACTTTGTGACTCGCCCCTTCCAAGCCGTGTAGAGTTTCCCGGACGAATGCCAGGGTGTTCGTTTCTTAGATCTGGAGGGTACAGCGTGAGGCTGGTTTCACAGAGAGCACAGCGATAACCTCCTGTTGTCGGCAGTGGAAGGATAACGAGTTGACGCAACTCAGTCCGGACTCGCCTTGTCCACCTGGCTCACCTTGACCACCACCTTTTTTTAACTTTTTATTTAAATAATTAAAAAAATTAAAATTTACACTTATGACACTATTTCTAAATTATTCTAAAAAATGACACATTCCACGTTTGACTAAGGTTAACCACCTTGGTCAAACGCCACATAGGCGACATGCTGGCACGTTGGCGCCAGCGTTTCGCCTAATTTGTTTTAAAACAAAAAGACGTAGGCGACATTGAAATGCCGCCAACGTAAAAAAAAAAAGAGGTGAGGCGGCTTTTCGATGCTGCCTCACCCCGCACTTAGAAAGATTTTGGCATGGACTTCAGAACGGGAAAATAGACGAAAATGCCGCCTATACTTAAGTTAGGCCGCATCGCGATGCCGCCACTGTGTCTATTTTAACGTCCCCCTCTTTCTCTTCTTCATTCTTTCTTTCTCCCAAACGCTGCACGGAAAATCTCTTCCCTCCCTCTTCCATTCTTCCATTTTTTCGCTGAATCAAAGCAGCAAGTCATCAATTGGAGGCTGTGCGATTGCGAACCGTCGCTTTCTCCCTTGAATCTTCATCGTTTCACTTGAAAAGTAAGTGATTTTCTCATATTGCGTGGGTTAGAGTTTGTTAGGTCATCGATTTGATGCATGTTAGGAGATTTTGTGGTTGAAATCGCTACTATTGTAGTCTATTACGCATGATTAGGTTACTAATTTCATGTTTGTTCATTGATTTAGGGTTTAATTTCATTCATTGCGTGGATTTGGGGTTTTTTATGTTAATTTAAGATTTTTATGCTGATTTAGGGTTTTTTATGTTAATTTTGATTTTATGCTAAGTTAGGGTTTTTATGCTAATTTAGGGTTTTTATGCTAAGTTAGGGTTTTATATGCTAATTTAGGGTTTTTAATACTAATTCAATCGTTTTGTATGCTAATTATGATTTTATGCTAATTTAGCATTTTTATGCTAATTTAATATATCAGCATGCATAAAATCTGTTAAGGATAATTTTGACAAAAAAATTGAAAGTCAAAACACAGTTTTCTAGAGGTGTTGTAGTTTTATATGAATTTGTCGTCTAGCCCTTGTAAAAAATATTAGAACTTGGGTCGAAACTGGTTTTCACATGAAACCATATGAATGAGTAAGGGATTTATGAAGCTTGGAACCGAATAGGGTTCCACGTAGACACTATCATTGCTTTAATTGAGAAAAAACATAGATTGTTGTCTATAAGAGAATGTTGTAGGACTTAAGAGATTTGTGAATCTTGGAATAAGTAGCTTACGCGAAGAAGTGGTTTTGCATGAAGAATTTTGATTCCAAGTTGTGTACTTTATTGGTAGAGTTGTGATTACCAAGTGCTAAGATGATTGAAAATCCTAAATGTTTGTTGCTTAATTTCAGTCGAAGATGGCAGTCGTGCCTACATGTTGTTATTTTGATGGTGAATTTATTTTCTAGCACGGTAATGTGGTCGGCTATAGCGGGGGACAACCAGCCTTATATTTCTAGAGCCGACGTGTTCGTTTAACGCGTTGTGCACTATGATGTATAATGTTCTTCGATGGAACCCACTTATGGACCGCATTTCAATATGAATGAGTTTTATGTGCAATGGTCAGTTAATGTAAACTCCCGCTCGATGATATGTCACTAGAGAGTGGATTAGGCATGGTGAAACATGGTTTTCAATCAATGCTGGTTTTATTTGTGAAGCGGGACACCTACCCCTATGAGATTGATAATAGAAGGAGTTTGGAGAATTTGGCTGGAACCAGCGAGGGAGTTGTTATGGTATACGGGGGGCGAGCTCCGACCGAAGGGGATGAGAGAGTTGAAGGACCTATTGTGGAATTCATCCTTGGAGAAAGGTGAGAATCATCACTTTAGTCTAGTTTAAAGTTTTACTTAATTTCATATATCGCAGTAGTTGTTGATGAAATTACAATTGAATTCAGGGAATCAAGTGAGGACCCAAATGATATTTCAAGTGGTGAGGATGTTTGGCCGGATCCAATTACAGAGGAAGTTGAGGAAGAAGAAGAGGTTGAATTCCTTCTTCCTACCATGGGAGTCCCACCTTTAGAGGAAAATGATGAGCCTAACCCCGATTCGTGGATCAGAGTGATAAACATGGATGCAGTATATACAAACACAATGGTCCTAGGCGTAGATGAAGACAATGTACCTTCACCCGTCGATGTTGGAGTCGGTCAGAGGTTTATGAGTAAGGATGCATTACAGATGTACTTGAAGGACTACTGCATTAGAAGACATGTCCAGTTCAAGGTACAAAAATTGGGACCGACAGTTTATTATGTTTGTTGCACGGGTGATCAGTGTCCATGGCACGTATACACGTCATTCAATGTGAAGTTGAACATGTGGAAAATTAGACCATGCAATGATGAACACATGTGTTTGAACACCGAGTTGCGCATGGACAACCAATTGTGCACCTCTAGAGTGATATGTAACCTCATTATGCTCAACGTGAGAACAAATTTCACACTGTCTTCGTATGAGATCATTCAGCTGGTTAAGGACAGATATCATATCCAGGTGAATTATGGTAGGGCAAGGAGGGCAAGGAACAAAGCACTAGTTGCTATATTTGGTGGGTGGGAGGAGTCGTACAACCTATTACCTCAATTTTTGAAAGCAATCAAAGACACAAACCGATGTACTAAGTACAAGATGATAACCACAGATCATGATGTGTCAGCTGGAGATTGTGTGCGGTTTGATAA
Source organism: Aristolochia fimbriata (assembly GCA_019845555.1). Lineage (NCBI taxonomy): Eukaryota > Viridiplantae > Streptophyta > Magnoliopsida > Piperales > Aristolochiaceae > Aristolochia > Aristolochia fimbriata. The sequence goes on from CM034081.1 coordinate 20,875,676, forward strand.
GGTATTTTGGGCGTTTGGACCGGCTATCCATGGATTCCAGTTTTGTAGAACCTTTATCAGTGTAGATGGGACTCATTAGTATGGGAAGTATAAGGGTTGTCTATTGATAGCTACGTCTTTTGATGGAGATAACCGATTGTTTTCCTTGGCCTTTGCAATTGTAGAGAAAGAGAATATTGATACGTGGACTTGGTTTATATCCTGTTTAGCGCATCGGGTGGTTAGAGGGAGGTCTTTGATGTACATTACGATCAGGACTCTCATAGAAGCGAGGTCATCTAGCATGGAGAGGTGAGTGTATACTTGTAAAAAATAATTATGTTTTTTTTATAAACATATACTAACAAGCCTATTACTAATGTTCAGGACCCAGGATGCCTGGAATGCACTGAGCATTTCCAGACTCTACGACATTGGACGATGGACGAGCGAATGCTGCCTTACATCGAGGCCGCAGGGTTTGGTGCATTGTACAGAGTTCAGTGGTTGAGACTGGACAAACCACTGATTACTTCACTGGTAGAAAGATGGAGGAGTGAGACGAACACCTTCCACCTGGCGAACGGTGAGATGACGATCACGTTGGAGGACGTGGTTGTCCTCATGGGACTACGTGTCGACGGATTCGCAGTGGCCGGGTCGACTCGGGGGGATTGGATGGAGTTGGCCAGAGTCCTTCTGTGGGTCGAACTTCCACGTGGTAGTTTTTAGGGGAGTCAACTGTCACTTGCATGGATCAGAGGCAGATTTTTGTTTTGTCCCGACGACATGCCCGAGGAGGTGATACAGCAGCACGCACGAGCATACCTCCTCCATCTCGTGGGCTCGACGATATTCTCGGATGGTAGTGCCCAAGGAGTTAAAATGGCATACCTAACACTATTCGAGGGCTTCGACACGACCAGGAGGTACAACTGGGGGGGAGCTACGCTTGTCTTCCTCTACCGGGAACTCGCGAAGGCGTGTCGCACAAGAGTTGTCGGCATTGCTGGATGCCTCACCCTTATACAGGTAAATTCTTCTTTCAAAAAATTGTTCAACTTAAAGGAATAGGACTTACCAATATATTTAAAACTTTTTTGCAGCTGTGGGCGTGAGAACGTCTACATATTGGACGTCTGACACTCCTACAGGAACGGGCGCTGCAGAATGGCCCTTTAGGTTCTAGATATGTACCGATACAGTTTAATGATTATTTACGCTTCTGTAAAATCTTGTGTAACTAACTTATATTGGTATTTTAGGTGGAACTTCTAACGGACGAATGCCACAAATCCTCATGGTAATCTGGTCCTATACAAGACAGAGTTGAACCACCAATGGAGATATCAGGTAAGTTACTTTACGAATCTACAATGATGACAGTTCATACTATAGTGATCTAAGTCGTCGGAAATAATTATTGTAATTTTTTTAGGTGAACTGGCAGTCGTACCTCGATTTCTTGCAACATCTACCTGCTATCTGCGTTGAAGGTAGACGACTCTGGTTATCCAAGACACCGCTGATTTGCTTCGAGATCGTCGAGTTGCATGTTCTGGATTGAGTGATGTTACAGTTCGGATTGGAGCAGGTGATTATCGCAACACCCAAATTCAATTTTCGTTTATTGTAAGGTTCAGTGTTTTAATTTTATAACTTTGAGAAGGTGACTCCATCGGAGGATGTTGAACATGTTACTCACATCTCCCGGAAAGGCCGAGTTGGGGAGGATTGGGCGGCATACCACCGTGATTACATCGATCGGTGGGAGGCGCAAGCGAAGTCTATTGTTACGGGCAACCGGGCACACACCCCCAAACATGCTCCCAGTGAGTATATGACGTGATATTTGTCGGTCACTCGACAATTCGTATCACCTTCACCCACTGAGCCAGCTATGGTATATCATCCTAGAGGTTATACAGAGGAGGCATTGGTATGTAATTAACTTTGTGAAATGACCACTTTTTTATTAAAATTTTTTAACTTACGTTTTTCTTTCGCAGTTGGGTTGTGTGCAGAACGTGGTTGAGCGCGTGAACCGTAGAGAGGCCTTGGACCCATCGTCGGTAGATCCATACCTGATGGAGATTGGACATTACTGCCAATCAGTCCTGCACAGTCTTCCAATCTTGGAAGGAGCGATCGTCGACGGAGAGGAGTCACATGCTGGTGAGCCTTCTCACGTGGTCGAGCCAACCAGAGATAGAGCACCACGGGGGCGTCGTGCAAGCCATCGGCCTACATCTGAGACGACAAACCGTGTCGAGGATCTTGACGAGGTTCTAGCCGTAACGGAGCCTACGGTGCCAGATCTTCCACCTGAGCAGACACCCGAGCCAGAGCCCGACCAGCCCACTGAGCCTGAGCCTAGTCGTCACCCTCCAATCCGGAGGATTTATACTAGAAGGCAAAAAAAGACAATTGGTGCACCAGAGCCTAGTTCTGCCTTATGATTGTATTTGTACTTTATGTTTGTCGCTTGTCATTCTTCTTTATGTATTCATTGATCGAACACTAAGTTGTATATTATAAAGTCTACATATATTTTATATAATTTTTTCATTTATTTTTTATTACTGTTGTGTGTGATAAAAACTTAGATTTATTTAGAATGAATCATGTTTGGAATATGTTGTTAGCAGGTTGAATAACAGATACAAAACCAGGTCAAAGAGAAAAAAAAATATGAAAAAAATTGCATTAAAGGCGGCATTAAAATGGCGCCTTCAGATACAATTTGAAGGCGACTTTCTTATGCCGCCTTCAAAACTGATATAAAGCGGCATAAAAATGCCACCTCGCTAGAGTCCAGACTATTTCCAGTCCTATACCAAAATCTTTCTAAGTGCGGGGTGAGGCGGCATCGGAAAGCCTCCTCGAGCTTTTCGTGTGTGGCGGCTTTTTGAAGCAGCCTCTAATTCTTTCTTTGGAGGCGGCTTCCTCGCCTCTTTTTTTTTTTACGTTGGCGGCATTTCAATGCCGCCTACGTCTTTTTGTTTTAAAAAAAAATTAGGCGACACGCTAGCGCTATAACGCAGCCAACAGATGTCGCCTATGTGGTGTTTGACCAAGGTGGTCAACCTTGGTCAAACATGGAATGTGTCATTTTTTAGAATAATTTTGAAATAAAGTCATAAGTGTAAATTTTTATTTTTTTAATTATTTTAAAAAAAATTCCAATTGTTAATTTCATTTTAGGATTTTTTTTTTAAATTTTTTTAAGAAAACAAAAGCTTAGATTCGAATCTAATTTTTTCGTTTTCTTTTATGGTGGATAGTAGTAGGCGGGATGAACAAGGTTTGGATTCTCGGGTTGTACTTTGTAACTCGCCCCTTCCAAGCCGTGTAGAGTTGCCCGAACGAATGCTAGGGTGATTTGTTTCTTAGATTTGGAGGGTACCGCGTGAGGCTGGTTTCACAGAGAGCACAACGATAACCTCCTGCTGTCGGCAGTAGAAGGATAACGAGTTGACGCAACTCGGTCCGGACGCGCCTTGTCCACCTGGCTCACCTTGACCACCACCTTTTTTTCTCTATATCAAGTGTATCCTTTTTTTATTTTTATTTTTATTTTATTTTAAATATCTACCCAATTCAATTTATGGGCCTCGTTATAGACAGGGTCTATAATTTTTAATTTTTTTTAAAAAAAATGTTTTCTAACATTAATTTATTAGTAACACCTGTTATGGATTATAATTATGCTGTCGTTATCATTGAATTACTAGCTGAAAAGCTCGTGCTAAGCACGGGACTAAAAAATTATGTATAAATTTTTTTTATTAAATTATTTACAAACACCTAAAAGTTATTTTTTGTAAAATAATTATACAATTAAATGTTCACTAATATATGAATTTAAATTTAATTTTTAATAATTATTATTTCACAAATATTTTTCAAAGGATAAATGTTTTGCATTACTTGACTGTGTAAAATATTTGATAGGGGGAATTGTATTTGTAAATGTTAATGTATAATAAATTAATAATTTAAGTCATACATAAAGGAAAAAAATAACTTTTTAAATAATGCATATATATATAGTTGTTTTCAACAAACACCGACCACAACTTGGATCATTCACGAATGATCCCAATATGGATCCCACCCCATAACGCCAACTCGGATCCCATCCCATCACCCCAACTCGGATCCTATCCCATCACCCCAACTCGGATCCCATCCCATTACCCCAACTCGGATCCTACTGCAACACCAGTGCATGCTTCTACCTCGATCGACTCCTTACCCAACTTTAACCCCAACTCTACCCCTACCCTAACCACACCTCAACCCACCTTTATACCATTGTGACCCCTATACACTCCACCCCTATGGCCCCAACTCATGCCCCCAACCCTCGACCGTGTCCCTTGAGCCTGCCCAATGCCCTAACAAAATGCCCCACCCCTCGAGTCTGCATAACACTCCTCCCCATGCCCTTACACTGTGTTCCTACCCTACGATCTCACCCCATGATCCCATCCCACAACCCCATGACCCTTTCCCAAAACCCCAAGACCCTACACCATGAACAAACTCAACGTCTCACCACATAATCCTATTGCACAACCCCTTACCCTACACAATGAACCAACTCAACGTCTCAGCCTAACATTCTTGCCCGACTTCCTATCCAACTTCCTGCCCAACATGGACTCGGCTCATGACCATAACGACACCTCCGCATGATCCAAACCTTTAAACCAACATTTCCTTCAAATTAGTCCATACTTTGAAAACTCAACCATTCAAACCCACTTTAATACCCTAACCTTTAAACTAATAATAAAAATATTTTAATTCAACTCTAAATTTCAAGTATTAAAATATATTTTTTATTTTAAATATAAAATTAAAATATTTGTTTGATATTTTAGTATGCAAACTTATTTAAACTCTCCATATTTAGCTTAATTTCACATAATAAATTCAGATTTGCAAAATTTTATATCTATTTTTTTGTTTTTAATGATTTCTGAATTTAAAATTATAAACTATTCACAAAATAATTTGACATTATTTAAGACATTTTATTTTTAACTTCTTTCAAAATTAAACTTATATTATAAGTATTCTATTATATTTATATGTATAAACTCTAAAGATAAAAAACTTAGGGTTTTAAAATTTTTTTTTTTAATTAAATTTTGGAATCAATAATTATGTATTTAGTCATTTGCTTTTATTTATGTATATATCCCTCGAGCCCTCCTAACCTAAGTTTACTTGAAATGATTTAGTAAAAAATATATTATACATTAATGTACATTAATGGCAACACCATTGAAAATTATGCAATTGAAAACTAAGTTATAAAGATTATATAGAAATTAAAATTAAATTCTCAATTTTAAATGAATATTTGAAGGGTGAAAAAAATATATATATAACTGTATGCACCAAAATGTGCATGGCCCAAATTCAACAGGCCCAGGAGTCCATCGACCCAGCAAACAAAGTTCGTGGACAGGCCTCGACAATTCTCGAAGTAATCCGACGCAGCCCATCGCCAGGATCCCGTCTCGTCGCATTATCAACACAGTGAGTCATCTTACAGCCAACATCAACTCAGTGAGTCACCGTCTAGTCAGCAACGACTCGGTGAGTCATCGCCACATCAGCGCGAGTCAGCATACAGTCATCCACTTCAACCGAGAGGAGATAAAAAACCCAGAAAAAGGACCACGATCCTCATTCAAAGGATCTCAACAGAGGAGCTCCTTGTCCTCCTCATCTCAACTACAGCAGCAGAAAGGGGATCGTGATCCCCTTTCCCAGGCAAAATCCCTCAACAACCACACAGAATGGCTACAAAAGGCCAGAAGTTCCCTGTTCCAGGGATTGGAGAAACCATACTCGAAAGACTCTCTTAACATCAGTGCAGAAGCTCTCTCGTTCCCAAATCGAAGGTCCAAAACTCCCTTCACCGAGAAGAGTTCCTCACGCACAGAGGTTCTTTCATCGCAAAGAAGTTCAACATCTGCAGTTCATCACTCTACAGCTCGACCAGAAGCAATTCTACACCGTCGCCAGCATCGTCACAAGTCAAAATACACGGAACACAAATACTTCCGTCCGACCGACAAAAGCCACACCAGATCGTGTACACCCGTTTCTGTAACTCGAAGTCTCGACGACGACCTCGCAGGAGCCAAAACTTCACCAAATTCACACGGAGATCGAATCAGAGGAAGCCTAGGAGAGTGAACTCGCATTCCTTGATATTTACAACACACCCTATAACAAATTTATTCTAAAGTAATTGAAATATTCTCTCGGTCGCACCTCTTCGTGGACCGACGGATTTTCGGTGAAACAGATTTGGCATACCCGGTGGGACCTTTCCTACCTCTCATCTCCTTCTTCGTCTAACAAAAAAAAAATCTCCAACCTCAGCCATGGCCAACAACGCCAACAACGCCAACAACGCCAACAACGCCAACAACAACAACAACAATGGAGGCAAACAAACTGCCTCCTCGAGCTCTGCCCAACTGCGCCCCGCCGCGACCGCAGGTTCAACCATTGGAACTCGCGGATCTGCCGCCGCATCGCCGGCCAACGTTCGCGTCCCTACCTCACCACCACCGGTCACTCGCCCAGTGACGAGAGCTATGGCCAGGAATTTGTCCGCTGGACAAGCTCCTTTCATGCGTGACGCGCGCCGTCCGAGCGCCTTATTCGTGCCACAGGCTACCGCGGCCTCCGACAAACCAGCCACGGTCACCGCCAAACTGCAGCCAGCGGTGGCCAAGCCAACATATCTGGCTATCGCTGCATCTCCTCCTCCTCGCAGCCCGACTGCCAGTCCGACGCAGTCGCCGCCGTCACAGAGAAGCTCTTTTGTTCCCACTTTGGTGCAACGATACGAGCAAAGCGGGGGCATCTCCTCCCTCTCTGCTGCGAGAACACACTCAACACCAGCCTCCTCCGTACAGAGAACGTCGGCGACAGACAACTCGCCGGTTATGCTGGTCTCACAACGACCTTCTGACCACACTCAATGCAGCAGCTGGTCCACCACCTATCCGTTCACCTCGCCGACAAACACCGGCGACCTCTCCTACCGCAACATCACCTATCTCATCCTTCTGATTCTCACCGGCGGCTGCCACTGCAAGCCAGTCGTCGCCCAGAGCCACTCTCCACAATCAATCTGCGACTGGTCCTTCTGACCGATCCCCCACAAAGACCGCATCCTCAATGAAGTCACCAACGAAGGCTTCATATCTCCAAGCCGCGTCGAGAACAACTACTCCGACGCAAACCGTCAAGATGGCCGCAATGACAACTTCGGCCAAAACTATTGAAGAACAGCTTGCCGAAATGCAAGCTGCGATAAAGGAGCAAAGCGAACAACTGCGGATAAAAGATGCGCAACTTGCAGCCCGTGATGCTCAACTAGCAGCTCGCAATGATCAAATTGTGAAGATGTTTGAACGTCTTGAAATGGGCACAACCACCAATAACGCCGGTGGCGTCTCTCAAGAAGTCGACCGAATTCGGCCGACTACCAGCGCCTCAGCCGAGCTGCCGCAAGAAGACCTCTCCTCCGACGATGAGCTGCCGCCCGTCGCTCCAGTGGCCATCCGCAGAGGCCGACCCGAAGTGGATCCGTCCGCTCTTACCCTTGATTCCATTACAGAACTCATCATCCGTGCAGTACGAAACAGCGCCGGCGACCACAAATCAGTCGCCTACAAGAGAACGTACACACAGAGGTTTCAGAACATCTCAATGCCGATCGGCTATCACCCTCCCAAGTTTCAACAATTTAACGGTGATGGCCACCCAAAGCAGCACGTCGCTCACTTCATAGAGACTTGCAACAACGCCGGCACAAACGGCGACTTGTTGGTCAAGCAGTTCGGCCGGTCACTGAAGGGAAATGCCTTCGATTGGTACATCGAGCTACCCCAAGAATCTATTGACAGTTGGGAGCAATTGGAGAGCGAATTCCTTAGTCGATTCTACAGTACTCGGCGTACTGTAACACTAGTTGAGATCGCCAATCTCAAACAGAAGAAGGGTGAAATAGTGGTCGACTACATCAACCGATGGAGGAACCTGAGCCTCAATTGCAAAGAAAGCTCGAATCGTCTTTGAAGCGAAATAGAAATGTGTTCACGGGAATGCGATGGAATCTCCCTCGCTACATACAGAGCCGAAGGCGAAAAGATTTCAAGAGCTCGCAAATGTAAGCTCACAATATGGAAAACTTGATAGAAGAACGAGGAGAAGAAGGATCCTCTTCCCCGACCCTCAAAAAAGGGGAAGGCACCTGCGACCCAGCCCAAAGAAACGAAAGAGAAATCAAAATCCTCTTTCACGACGAATACTGTCAAACCGATCAAGGTCGGAAGTAAAGTCAAGCAGACCTACCTCCCACGACAATTGATGGGAGGCTTCAAGAAGCTGACACTGGAAGAACGACAGGCAAAGACATATCCCTTTGCCGACGCCGACGTTCCCATCATGGTCGATCAGCTGCTTGACAATCAACTATTGAGGCTACCAGAAATCAAAAGACCTGGCGACCAATCCAAAAGCAAAGATCCAAATTTTTGCAAATACCATCGACTGGTTGGGCACTCGACGGAGAAATGCTTCATCCTGAAGGACCGCATCACGGAGTTGGCGGCGCAAGGCCGTATTGAAATCGAAGGAGCTAAAAACACAACCTCCTCATATGCCATCTCCATCCGAGCCGAGCCGAACCAGCTAACTTGGCCAAACAAGAAGCAGGCCACGAAGGAGTACCGACCAAAGCCCGGTTTCTCTAGCCGACCTCGTAACAACAGACGACCACCGGCTAAGGTCGCACCAAAACTGGCACCCCGCGAAGAAGCTGCAGCCGACGCAGAGGGGTGGATCTTGGTCACTCGGAGAAAGAAGCCTATTCGAGAAATCGAACCGGCACCGGTGACCATCAAAACAAAAGCGAAGCGGCCAAACAAAAGAGCCGTGAAACGTCAAAGAAAAGCTCCTAGGACTGACGTCCAAGGGGCAAACAAAAAGAAAAGAAGACCCGTCACATTGGCGGAGTTCTTCCCGAAGGAGTTCCTCTCGCCGCCTGCAATGGTGGCGACCTGCTCAACAGCACCTCCCAAGCAAACAGCAACAAAAGAGAAGGGCAAAAGACCAGTCGTCGAATCTACGGCGACCTAGAGAGCGTCACTCAAACAAATCTCACATCTCAACAAAATAGAAGATGACCTCGATTTGGACATCAGGTCCAGACAAGCCCTAATCCGAGTCCTCGACAAACCAGAGGAACTCAAAGCCGAGCTCGAGACATTGCTGATGAGAAAGAACGACCTGCCGAAAGTCGGGTTAAACCCTCCTTTTCGAAAAGAAGAGGAAGATGCTTACACCAAAGTGCATCTCGCAAAGTTAGAAGAAGCCCTGGCCGTCACATGCCCACCCTGCATTACATTCAGAGAGGAAGATGCACAATTGGGGTCGAAGAATCACAACAGACCGTTGTTCGTCTCCGGCTACATCTGGGATCACAAAATCAACCGTATCCTCATCGACTGTGGATCTGCAGTAAACATTCTGCCCATCTGCACGATGAAGAATATTGGTCTCTCTGCTGGCGACCTTTCTCCAAGTTCTCTCCTCATTCAAGGTTTCAACCAGGAGGGCCGGAGAACACTCGGCATGATGAACCTAAAGCTGCACATTGCGGACATGGTAGCCGACACGCCTCTTCAAGTCATCGACTCAAGGACCTCATACAACCTGCTCTTGGGTCGACCGTGGCTTCACTCTAATGGAGTTGTCCCATCCACACTTCACCAATGCTTCAAGTATTGGGAAAACGGCGAGCAAAAGACAGTGTATGCCGACGAAAGCCCATTCACAAAGGCAGAGGCATCGTTCGTAGATGCTAAATTCTACCTGACGACTAGGTCGACAGTTAAATTGTCACCGGAGTCAAACCAGGCAGCAAACGCCAAGAGCACTACGACGCAGGCCGCATCATCCAAACAACCGACGCAGGATGACTTCCCTCTGCCAATTACCGAACTCATGGTCGACGCGACAACAGATCACGAGGCTCTATCTTTCATGGACGGGTCCTCTGACTACAATCAAATTCGGATGGACCCAAAAGATGAGGAGCTCACCGCATTTCGCACTCCAAAAGGGATCTTTTGCTACAAAGTTATGCCGTTCTGACTAAAAAATGCCGGTGCGACATATCAACGAGCGATGCAAAATATCTTCGACGATTTCCTCCATAAACGAGTCGAATGCTACGTCGACGACTTGGTGGTTAAAACAAAGCAGAGAGCCGACCACCTTCTCGACCTCCGGGCAGTGTTCGAGCGACTGCGACGGTTTCAGCTCAAAATGAATCCGTTGAAGTGTGCTTTTGACGTCACCTCAGGAAAATTCTTGGGGTTCATCGTCCATCACAGAGGAATCGAAATCGACCAATCGAAAATCGACGCCATTCAAAAGATGCCGGAGCCCAGAAACGTTTCTGTGCTTAAAAGCTTCCAAGGTCACCTGGCGTACATCCGCCGTTTCATTTCGAACCTCGCCGGGAGGTGCCAGCCTTTCAGTCACCTTCTAAAGAAGGGTACACCATTCGAGTGGGACGACGCTTGCCGGAACGCCTTTAACAACATAAAGGCGTACCTCACCAAGCCACCAGTGCTCGTAGCTCCGATCATCGACAAACCGCTGCTGCTATTCATCGCAGCACAGGAGAAGTCGGTGGGAGCTCTTTTGGCTCAATGTGATGAGGACAACAAAGAACGTTCTCTGTATTATCTCAGCCGAACACTGGTGGGCGCCGAGCTCAACTATACACCGATCGAGAAGACTGTGTCGGCTCTCATATTCGCAGTTCAAAAGCTTCGCACTACCTCTGGCGCATTCTACGAACCTCATTTCGCGAGCTGATCCATTGAAGTACATTATGTCGCGGCCAATCCTCTCTGGTCGATTGGCAAAATGGGGCTGCTCTCTCTCGAGTTTGAAATCAACTACGTGCGAACGAGCTATCAAAGGCCAAGCTCGCCAATTTCTTGGCCAACCACCGGTGCCGGCCGAATGGGAGTTAACAGAGGAATTCCCAGACGAAGAAATATTCCTGGTCGAAGTGCTTCCCCCTTGGGAAATGTATTTTGACGGCGCCGCACGGCGAAATGGAGCTGGCACCGGAGTCCTTTTCGTCTCCCCAAAGAAGGATCTACTGCCGTATTCGTTCGTGCTAACCCAGATTTACTCGAACAACGAAGCAGAGTACCAAGCCATCCTCCTCGGACTTGGTATAGCGGTCAAGATGCAAATGCCGCAGTTAAACATCTACGACGACTCGGCTTTGGTCATCAAACAATTGACAGGAGAGTTCGAAGTCAAGAAACGCGAGCTCGAACCTCTCTGGAGATATGCCGGTGAACTTCTGGCCCAAATCTCGGAAGTTTCACTCCACTATGTCCCTCGCTCCGAGAATGGGCCAGCCGACGCATTAGCCGGCATTGCTGCCAGCTTAGCACACTTCGACGAACGGCCAAACCGAGTTCCCATTTGCGAACAATGGGTCATCCCTCCACCACTCGAGGAAGAAAAAGAAGAAGAGCTAACAGAGGAGATAGAAGAATCTCTCCCTATCTCGGCTAGCCAAAATCAGACCGAGGACTGGCGCAAGCCTATCGTCAATTTCCTTCGTCTCAGCACACTCCCAGTCGACCTGCGAGAGCGAGTCCAAATTCGCCGGACAACTCCTAGGTACGTTTTCATCAACGACGTACTCTACCGAAGGTCGTACGAAGGTCTGCTCCTTCGTTGTCTTTCAAAAGAAGAGGGGTTACAAGTGCTGAAAGAAATACATGGTGGGATTTGCGGCGCACATCAAGCTGGCCCGAAGTTCCACCTACAAGTCAAACGACTCGGCTATTACTGGCCAACTATGCTCAGGGACGCCATCGAAATGGCTCGAACCTGCAAACCATGCCAACTCCATGCCGATTACTTACATCAACCACCGGTGTCGCTTCACCCAACGGTCGCTTCCTGGCCATTTGAAGCTTGGGGTATGGACATCATCGACCCTATCACTCCTAAGTCCGACTCTGAACGACAGTACATCTTGGCTGCCACCGACTACTTCTCCAAATGGGCTGAAGCTGCAGCCTACCGAGAGGTCAAGGCCACCACCGTCGCCGATTTCATCCGAACTCAACTCATATACAGATATGGAGTTCCACGGTATATATTGTGACGCAACAACGGCACACCCTTCAAACAGAGCCATGGACGCTTCTCGCGAAAAATTTCGCGATACAACGGTGGATGTCGCCGGCTTACAACCCGGCAGCCAATGGACTCGCGCAGAGGCTTTCAACAAGACACTCGCAAAATTCTGAAGAAAATGGCCGGCCCACAAAAGAGCTGGGATGAAAAGCTTCCCAAGCTTTATGGGCATCTGAACGGCGACCGTAACGCCTACCCGGTCGACTCCATACTCGCTGGTTTATGGCACCGGCGGTACTCCCCTCTCGGTACAACTCCCTTCCTTACGCGTAGCAGTAAGAGAAGGACTGACGACGGAGGAATGCGCCCAATTGAGACTCGCAGAACTTGAGTCTCTCGATGAACAACGACTCGAGGCACAACAACGTCTCGAGTGCTATCAGTCCCGCATGACCCGAGACTTCAACAAAAAGGTACGACTCAGGTCATTCCAAAAGGGCTATCTCGTGCTCGCAGTAAGATGGCCGATGCTCTTCACCAGAAAAACCGGGGGCAAATTCGCACCAAAGTGGGAAGGACCTTACGTGGTGCAGGAGGCCTATACCAATGGCGCTTACAAGTTCGTCACTGCAAACGGGTCGGAGCTGCCAATAACGAATGGTAAATTCCTCAAACGGTTTTACCCATGAAGAAGGCAGCAACAAAAAAAAACAGAGGAAGAAGAGAACCTCGGAAAAAAAAAAACAAGTACGGACTTCTCATTGCAAAAAAAATTTCGTAATGGGAACAGTGCAGGTCTTGCAACACAAAGGCGAGGCACAAAAAAAAAGTCTTTTTTCAAGCTTCGCAACAAAAGGCGGAGCTACAAAAAAAAAGAAGAAAGAGAAGAAGCCTCACAAAAAAAAACGAGGCAAACAAAAAAATGCAAAACAAAAGAAAGAGTGAGATGACATCAAAGTCGCGGAAGCTCGAAACTGGCAAGTTGTCCCTTCAAATGGATCACTTCAGCTTGCGCGTCAGCCAGCTCCTGTCCTTCCTGTTCGGTGAAGGTAAGCCGAGCTCGAACCTCAGCCAAACGTTGACGAATAGCGGCAGCCTCTTCATCTTTTACATCAAGCCGTCTCTTATCGGTCGCAAGTTGTGCATCCAAAGTGTCAAGGCAAGCTGAAACCAGAGCGAGTTGTTCGTGAAGCCGCTTCTGCTCTTCTTCGGTAGCCTTATGAGCCACCCGATTCTGGTCGACACTAGCGGACAGTTGGTCACGACTGCTGACCACACGTCGCTCAGCTTGAGTAAGTTCAGCCTCTGCAACTTGGCGTTCATCTAGATTGTGCTTCCCCTCCAGCGAACAACGCAAATGCTGAAGTCGAGCCGCTCCGGATGCGAACTCCTCAACCCAATGCCCCAATACAGAGGTGTCGATACCTACCTCAATCAGCTTCTCAAGGCAGACGAAGGCATCCTCCACCAGCTCGGGTGAACTCGGATCACTGGCCGACAAAAGGTCTGTCTAGACGAAGTCCTTCCACAACCCCATAACCGCCTTTTGAAGCCTCAGCTTTGTTCTTGTCGATGGACGTCTCGAGGACCCCTGCAGGAACCGAGGCCATGAGTTCGCAGAAAAGGGGAAAGTCAACAAATACATATATGAAAAGGAGAAAAGGAAATCGAGACTTACCGATAAAGACTTCGAAGAGGTCGAATGATCGCTGCCTGGTGGCTGAAGGGCTGATGACGGCTCTCCATCATTCCAAGGCAAAGGAACCACCGGAGGCTGAACGGCTACGACCGGAGCTGCCGGCATCGGATGAGAGGAACTGGGGGCATCGCACTGAATTCTACCAACGGCCACTTGGGTCAAACCGGTGGTCGTGACTCCATCCGTAGTCGCCTCTACTTCGGTCTGAGGGGATGCATCATCAGCAACCACTGTCGTATCGTCCTCCACTCCATCGAGTATAGGACCAGCAGCAGATAGAGGATTCTTACGGAATCGCATTCTGGCAAGGTCTGCCAAAGAGACATGATCTTCCTCGTCCAGCATTGAGTGTTGAGGGAGCTCCAATCTAGAAAGGTCCAACGGCTCGTCCAAAGTCGGAGTAAGTTGAATTTCCTGCGGGTCAGCCAAGTGAGCTTCTCTAGTAGGCCCCTGAGACGGACCTGGTAGAAGAAGAGGAGCCAAAACGGCCAAGGATTCGGGTGGTTCCAGCAGAAGAACTAACGTGCTAGGGACGCCAGAAAAATCCTCGGACGGCTTGGAAACACCACTTCGGACGTGCTTGATGAAGGACGGAGGAGAGAAAATCGGAGGCTGGACGGGTGCCTTCCGCTTGGCTGGAGCCTTCTTCTTCTTCTCCTTAGAGGCTGGAATTGGAGACGCTAGCAAAGCAAGGACCACTGGCTGGGTCTCTTCCTCCGGGATAGACAACTCCTTCAGCACTATACTCTTCACCTTCGCCGCACCTTTCGAAGTAGGCAACTTCTCCTTCACTACCTTCGGACGCGGCTGTTTAGCCTTGGCTTTCCCCTTCTTGGCCTTAGTGGAGGCCGGCTGATCAGGACGTGGTAAGAGAGCCTCTGCGTGCGTGCCGTCACTCAGCCCAGCAGCAACAACTCGGATTGAGACGCAGACACGCCGGTTCGAGTAAGGCTCTTCCACTCATGCTAATAAAAAAAAAAGGGGAGAAGGATGAAGGAAATATTGGAAACAAAGAAGAGAAGCCAAAGGAAAGGAAACGGAAGCTCACATACCTCGAAAATGGGGACTACGTGCTCGAGCCACGATTCTCTGAAGCTCAAAGTGACACCAGGATCTGCGTCGACACCCAGAAAGACTGGCACTTCCATGTGCCCAAAAGGCCTCGCGACGCTGATCCTCCACATCTCTAAGAGTGCCGAGAGAGACTCCGCCCTGCGCTGGTCAGAGGTAAGCACGCCAGGAAGATCCTGGCAAAAGCCAAACTGTCTAGCGAATCTATGAGGGCTGTAAGGCTCGATAGCCAGAGTGTCACGCTGCCGATAAACCAAGGAAGTTGATCGAACACACAGAAAATAGTCTGATTCGATCGAAGAAGCCACGTGACTCCTCGCGTCAAGAAGAATGCCAGAAGGAAGAGCCTCGGCTGGATACCAAGTCTTGATCGAACTCTTCCAAAACAATGCACGGGCTTCGATCGGAGTAAAATGTCGGCAGAGTTCTGGGTTCCGATATACCCACATGAGAGGACCAGAGCCCTCGCTAAGATCTGCGCCATGAGCACCAAAGCGTTGCGCCAGCCAGGCACAAAGGAACGGCCAAGCTATGCGACCCGGAGAGAAACTGTTGAGGCTCCGATAAAGATGCGCCAGAGCCGCCCCGGCCAAGCCTACTTTAGTTCCGTTCGCCATAAAACATGCCATCTTGAAAGTATCCGGTCGCATGGCAAAACCCGCCATAGGGATCACATTGCGACATAGCCAGAGCGCTAAAAATGCTGCCAGGTATACCTCATCTGCAAGGGCCTCTGGTACGCCAAGTTCAATGAGGACCTGATTTTGAATGGCCGAACGATCTCTGCTACGGGACTCCGTCATCTTGCTGCGATCAGTCCAAGGGTTAGAAGAAGGAACGGCCCCTTCCTCGGTGCGGAACCAGAAAGATGTCCAATCCAAAAAGGACACAGCAGGACCCTTCTTGTCTCCCGGGTTGCGACGACAGTAAATCCGGTAGAAAGCCAACAGTAAATATGGTGCGCTCTCTGGCAACGGCAAAGCTCGGACAACAGTAAAGTCAGCCACCGTCGACACCACTCATCATAAATAGAGCCAGAAACGGGCAGCCCACAAAGGTGATGTAAGTCCCACAAAGAAATCGAGAGCTCCCCACCGGTAAAAATTGTGTTTGTCGCTGGTCGGTGCCACCACGGAGGTGGGGCCCATGGCTGCCTCCCTTCTTCCTCCTCCCCCGCTGGAGCAATTCTGCAAGTCGGACTTGCTGCTGAGTCAGCGCCACATTGGGGGCGGGGCAGTGGCAGCTGCTGCCTCCCTTCTTCCTCTGCGTTGGAGCAATTCTGCCTGAGTTCGGGAGCTGGCCGAGGTCGGGCCACCACAGGCAGGGCCCCCTGCTGCCTACTCTCTCCTTCCTCCTCCGTTGGAGCAACTTTGTGCCGGGAGATCGGCTGCTGAGTCCCAGGCCACCTGAGGCGGGGCCCCCGACAGCTGCCTCCCTTCTTCCTCTGGCAGCTAGAGCATTCTGCAAGCGGACTTCATTTCTTTGAGTCCAGGGAGGCACGAGGGGGGGGGGGCCCAGCTCCCTGCCTCCCTTCTTCCTCCCTTAAGAGGGAACAATTCTGCTGGCCGAGTTCCTTGGTGAGTCGGGCGCCACCTGGGGGGGGCCCCTGGCTGCCTGCCTCCCTTCTTCCTCCTATCTTTGGAGCAATTCTGCGGCTGGGAGCTCACTACTAAGTCGGCGCCACACAGGGCGGGGCCTGGCTGCCCCCCCCCCTTCTTCCTCCCATTTGGAGCAGTGCACGCGGCGGAGCTCATTCTTGAGTCGGGCCACCTGAGGCGGGGCCCACCGCAATGCCTCTCATCTTTCTGCGCTGCCTCCCATCTTCCCGGTAGGGAGAATTAACTTAGCCCGAAGTCGAGTTCGTCCGGTGAGTCGGCCATGCAATGTGGAGTTCATTGCACGGTCTCTCTCTTCTCCTCGTGAAGCAAAGCTACTGAAACCGCACCTCTCACCGGTCCGATGCACAGAGTCGCCGAGTGGCACCTCTTCCCGTAGCGACATCAAAGTCGCCGAGGTTTGCATAGGTTCGCAAAATTTATCGAGTCGGCCTTCTCAGGGTTTGAAACAACTTTTCGGCAACACTCAAAGCGAGCGTAGCCAGCGGTTCAACCCCAATTCGCCGTTGTTACTCAAACTTGGGCGACATCTCCGCTCAGGTATTCTTCATCTCTCTATATCATTACATACTCCACATGTGCATGCATGCAAAAAAAAAAAAAAAAAAAAAAAGAGAAAATCGAAAAAAAAGCAAAGCAGGTTCTAAAACGAAAGAAGAGAGCAAAAAAATAGAAAGAAAAGAAACGAAAAAAAAAAATACATTACAAAGGTGTACAGAAAATATACACTGTCCTAAAAAAAGCAAGAGGACAAAAAAGCATACGTATACAAAAGATAAACGATCCTAAAAGAGGAAGAGGATCAACAAAAAAAAAAAAAAGGGCGTGTGTGCGTTGCGTTCATTCATCTTCACATTCGAAATTTGTTCGTTCCTCCCGAACGGACAAGTCTCGAAGGGGGCAATCTGTATGCACCAAAATGTGCATGGCCCAAATTCAACAGGCCCAGGAGTCCATCGACCCAGCAAACAAAGTTCGTGGACAGGCCTCGACAATTCTCGAAGTAATCCGACGCAGCCCATCGCCAGGATCCCGTCTCGTCGAATTATCAACACAGTGAGTCATCTTACAACCAACATCAACTCAGTGAGTCACCATCTAGTCAGCAACGACTCGATGAGTCATCGCCACATCAGCGCGAGTCAGCATACAGTCATCCACTTCAACCGAGAGGAGATAAAAAACCCAGAAAAAGGGCCACGATCCTCATTCAAAGGATCTCAACAGAGGAGCTCCTGGTCCTCCTCATCTCAACTACAGCAGCAGAAAGGGGATCGTGATCCCCTTTCCCTAGCAAAATCCCTCAACAACCACATAGAATGGCTACAAAAGGCCAGAAGTTCCCTGTTCCAGGGGTTGGAGAAATCATACTCGAAAGACTCTCTTAACATCAGTGCAGAAGCTCTCTCGTTCCCAAATCGAAGGTCCAAAACTCCCTTCACCGAGAAGAGTTCCTCACGCACAGAGGTTCTTTCATCGCAAAGAAGTTCAACATCTGCAGTTCATCGCTCTACAGCTCGACCAGAAGCAATTCTACACCGTCGCCGGCATCGTCACAAGTCGAAATACACGGAACACAAATACTTCCGTCCGACCGACAAAAGTCACACCAGATCGTGTACACCCGTTTCTGTAACTCGAAGTCTCGACGACGACCTCGCAGGAGCCAAAACTTCACCAAATTCACACGGAGATCGAATATGAGGAAGCCTAGGAGAGTGAACTCGCATTCCTTGATATTTACAACACACCCTGTAACAAATTTATTCTAAAGTAATTGAAATATTCTCTCGGTCGCGCCTCTTCGCGGACCGGCGGATTTTCAGTGAAACAATAACCTAGAATAAAAAAATTACTTATGCTATTAAAATTTAATCAAATAATTAAAACTATTGAATGACTAAAATAAGCAATAAAATGCATAAATAAAATTAGAGGATCCAAATCCATGAGGACAACATGATCGTTTAAAAAATTCTTTTCTTTTAAAAAGGAGAGTAAATTTTTTAAAGAAAAATATCACCCTCTGAAAAAAGTCGTTGTTTAGAGTTAGCCTTTTTTCACCTCTCAAGCCCTTGTTCACAGAATATCCTTTTCGGTCGCCTATTTTTACTGCCACCAGTTTTCTTCTCTCTCATGTCTTAGTTTGTTTTCCCCGATATATGGTACTTGTGATCAAAGTTTGTACGACATGAAAAACAAACCATAATGTGTCAATAGATAAAAAACAAAGAGCCAGTGCGAAGAAAAACACAAATAAATAAGCAGTCTTGTAAAAAACAAAAAGCAAACAAAAATAAAAAAGAAAAACGGGAGGAATAAGAGAATGGAGTAGTATCATATCAGGAAAAAATATGAAGGAAATCAAAACAAATCAAAACCATGTTGGAAAGAAACTATCATAGAAAACCAACTACTTACTGAAGTTGGAGGAAAATGCCAAAATGAGAAATAACTACAAGAAAATAAGAAATGAAAAACAAAGTATAATTCATGAAACTAAAGTACAAAATAATAGGAAATTAAGAAACAAAAGAAAGAAAGAAAACATAAGAGAGGAGAAGAGAGGAGAAGAGAGGGGAAGATAGTAAGATAAATATAAGACAATATTAGCATAATAAAAAAATATAAATAATAAAAATTGTGAGTGCAAATGATAAAAGAAACACAATGCATCATATAAACATCAATATAATGAAAAAAAAGAAAAAGAAAAACATGAAAACCAACTGAGAGATAACTTACCTGTTGGTGGTTGAAATTGAACCAATATGGGAAGAGGTGAAGATAATATATATACTAACCTGTTGAAAACTAAAACCCAGGGAGAAAAAATAGGAAATAAAAATAACTAACATTCTTATTTTCCTCTACTCTCTCTCTATTGTTAAATTACTTCTTTATCTCCCAATTTATCTCCCCAGTTAACTCCCCAGTTAACCCTCCACACGTTAACCAAATTTCTTTCTCCCTATTTTTTCTCTTACATCTTTTATATTTTAATTTTTTTCATTATATATTTTTATTGGGTTTTTTAAATTTATTTTTATTAAATTTAAAAGAGGTAATAAGAGAAGCCACATCCGTATTTTTGTCCCTATTTTTCTCGACCCAGTCCTATAGATGATGACTAGGAGGCTGCTTTAAATATGATTAAGAATTTGATTTTGACGTAATTGAATCCAACAAAAGAAAATACCAACAGAATTGACCTTTACATGTAATTACATTTGCAACTCTTATCAGGAGCCATGCTTTTTCGCCATTTTCTTTGGAAAAAAATAAAAAATAAAAAAAAATAAAATTGCTGGCTTGCAGCGCGCACCGTCCACTCTTTTCACGGTGCTGCAACATAAGCATCTTCTTCTTCTACGGAGTAATATTGGGATTCTTCCTTACTCTTCGAGAACAGAAAGATATAGAGGCCGGACACTATCAAAATTGCTCCTACGCCGCTGAATTGTACAGAAAAACAAAGAGATCAGAAAACAGAACGAAAATGAACGATTTTTTTTTTTTTTTTGCAGAAAATTGAGTTTGATTGTTAATGATGTAATGTATTAACCTTCCCATGTACAGAGAATGACCCAGGAAAATGGTTTCGAGGAGGGTGGCGAAGAGGAGTCCGAGAGGCGAGAAGGATGCGATGAAGGTCGGACCCTTCACGGTGGCGCACCAGGTCACGAACAGATTCGACACTCCGTTGTAACATACTGCCTGCTCACCATATTAAGCACCAATCTTATCTTTAGTGTTTATGATTAATCTAATCGCCATTTTTTAACGTCCAATTATGTCATCTTTCACATGAATTACAAACTTAAAATAAAAGCCAATCTCGATCCGTATCCGAATAAATTATCCTAGACAAGCCGAGACCACCCAATTGAAGGAAGTTATATCCAATTATCTAATTCTAATCCATTTGATGTGCTTAGTACTTACCCCAAAGAAGATGTTTATAAGCTCGAAGCCCCATTTAAGCTTCCATTGAGAACCCACCGGGCTTACGAACACTGCAATCACGGCACTCTGAATCGTTGCGAAGAAGAACATGAGAGCGTTCAGTGAAATATCAGCTGGGTATTGCATTGACATCGGTCCCTGCAAATTTTTAATCAAAACCCTTCAATTAATCTCAATCTAATAAACGAATTACACTTGAATCCGAAGGCAGCTGCCAACCTTCTTCATCTTCAATCCTCCATTAATAAAGGAAGGGATATTGATGAATCTGAAGAACTGAATTACTCACCAGTAACGTGATCCAAGCGCTCAGGGAAAGGACCCCGAGAAGGACCATGACAAAGCCGAGCGCGGGCCAATCCCCCAAACCAGAGGTGAGGCGAGAAGAAGAGGAGCCGTGCCAGAGAGTGAGAACCAGAGCCCCGGAGACCGATAAGAGGATCCCAAAGAGCTTGCCTTGACCCGACAAGGTGCCGATTCCGAGCTTCTCTTGCCTCGAGATGATCGCTATCAAGAAGATGAAGACGGGAACCATGTTGAAGACGGCCGCTTGGATCGTGCTCGAAATGAAGAACAGGGAAGCGGCCAACAAGTTCGTCGACATGGTCAACCTGGAAAAAAAAAACGACCAATTCAGTAATGGGGAACAAATTGAAGTCAAGACTGATTAGGTCATTGCGAAAGTCATCACAACGACTATTTCAATTTTCGAAGAAGAAATGGAGTCAAAACCGAAATTAATAATGGGTTGCGCCAGAGGAGAGTTTTTAACTTTTACCCGAGCAGAGATAAGAGGAAAATCCTGAACAAGATGGGTATGGAGAGAGGCGGCCTGTTGCTTCTGAAAAAAACGAAGAAACAAAAGAGGGATCAACCCAGATTCCATCTCTCCACTCACTCTAATCAGTCTCATCAGTAATCACGAACGAACGAACGAACGAACGAACGAACGAACGAACGGAAAAACGAGAAACATGCAATTTCGGCTACCTCTCGAAAATTAACGCCATGAGTGCCATGAGAATCGTGGCCACGCCGAATTGGTAGACAAGAAAGACAGGGGTGCTGATTCCCGGAACGAGCATAACCTTGGTGAGCACAATATAACCTCCAGTGCTCATCTGAACGAAGATCAAGCTCGCATGGGGGGCTATCTCCGCCGCAGTACCTTTCAAGGAAAACCCCATCAATTTTTTTTTTTTTTTTTTTTTTTTTTCCTCTCCCCCCCTAACCTCCTCTACTCTCCTCAGAACTCAACGACCCAGAAAGTTCTTCTACTCAAATCAGTCGAGACCGGAAGTCGGGGGCACATGAGAATCACGATCCGGACTTGCAGGATTTATGGGGAGTTAAGAGCTCAAGAGGAAGCAGGAACCAAGTCTGTACGCCAAAGCATCATCGTGTTGCGTCTTTCTCATAAAAAAAGTGACTCGAGAAGAAATTGGTTGAATAAACAAATGAAGGGAGTGAGTTTGATGAAAGTATCCAAGAGAAGCTTAAACGGGATACTTAACAACCCTTCCACTCCAAGGAAAAAGGGCTCGTCTCACTGGGACGTTATATAATATAAGGGGAAGAGACTATGTTGGTAGGGCGTAGAAGAACGAACGGTAGCAATGAGAAAGGAACAGAGAGACATCGCTCGCGCTCTACTCCGATTGATATTTTCAGAGCGCTTTTATCACTTTTACGTTGTCAAATGTATATTTTTTATGTCAGGCTGTGGGGAGCCACTTATCCATTACCAGAAGGCCAGCGACGGCCGGTTGTCACTGCGAACAACTGGCGACTCTCATTCTCATTCTCACTGTTCACATGCTAAAGAAAAACTGGCATGCATAGAACTTAAAAAATAAAAAATTATGTGGGGGGGGGGATCTCATTGGAGGAGTGACAGCACTAGATCCAAGAATTTTTTGGTAAATGTTAGCGCTACTGCCCTCTCAACTTTCTCCACAACAGTGCTAAGCGACTAAGACTGTACGTTTTCTCCTTTGTTGTCCTTTGTTGAGTAGGGTTAACAACTCTTTAAACCCCCATAAATTAATGACTCCAACCGCCAAATATATACTAGAAGAATTTTTTCAAAGCAAAAGTGAAACATATCTGATTGTGTCTGGTTTAACCATATTGACGACCTCTCTCTCTCTCTCTCTCTCTCTCTCTCTCTCTCTCTCTACTGTGGAACAGGTATAAGCATAAGTGGAGACCATGACAAGAGTGATGAGGAAAGGGAGAGGGTTAGATGAACAACAAGCCTGGCTCTGACCCCACTCCTTACCTCCGATTGTGAGGAAAAATAAATGTAGTCGTCACTTTTATACGACTTGCCCCTCCCTGGATTGCCGGTCAATCTGGGGCGGCTGACCCGGTCCTAACTTAAAGAGTGTTCTCCGAATTTGGTCATTTATAAATACAAAAATCGAGTTTACCTGCTTTAGCAACTTCATCAATGAATTAATGAACATAAATGATAGGGAGAACAAAGGATCGAAAACTACACTAAATGAAAGACTACAAAAATAAACAGTTAGTCCAACCACATAAGCCTAAAGTCCAAGTCTAAAGCCTCCAATGGGGGACTAAAGAAAAGACTAAAATATAAATGGAAATTAGAGAAGAATCTCTCTCAACCTCAAAATTTTAAAACAAATAAAACCATCTTACATATGTTCTTGAACAACATGATTCAAGACTAAGAGTTAGATGTGCTAGGCTTATGGACCAAACAAGTGTACGATACAAAATTCAACATGTTAGTAGGTCTCGTTTCTTATGTGGTGTAACAATGTATAGGTGTTATAACACTGGGGACACATCAACACTAAAAATCATGAACAGCAAACAAACAAAAATATATGAAGTGGAACGTACATATGAATTTGACAAAATATAGATAAACACACCTCTGTATTACAAAGCATACAATCCCTATCAAGGAATCTTATTTATGCTTGTAAGACAACATAACAACAGTAGATTTTTCAACAAAAAACAAACTACAAACTTACAACGATAGATACTCCACTCAATACACACGTGAATGGAAGAGAACAACGTCTCTAACCTCCTTGACCCTACCAAGGCTCCCCCTTGGTTGTTGCTCCCCTCCAAAGATCTTCGCAGCGTACTTCACTCGTGACTTTAGAGACGATCCTGTAGATCTCTCTCTTTTCACTCTACTCCTTTCTCTTAGTCGTTGCTTGTTCACCTTGTTGATCATAATACTTTTCTTTAATAGTAGAGAATAGACCAAGTGTAGCCTCCTCAATAAGCTCCACAATGACCCTTATCTCAAGGGCACTATTTACGTGTGTCCATCATAACACATTCCATTTCTAAATAAAGACATGGATTGTTTCCACTTTTCCTTTCCTACAGCCACGTCCTTAATCCAAAAAGAGGACCACCTAATTTGGTCCTAACAATCTCTCCCCCTTGGGCATCTTTTTGGCATCACACTAGTTGATCTCTCCCTGAGGTGTTGTAGCAGTCATGGTGTTGTAACACATGACTCTGCCAGATAAACATATCTTCATAATACATCCCAAATCTCTACTGTTAATACATGCCATAATTCAACATACACAATCTGTAATTGACTGCAATTCATAAACAAAACATCCTAGTTCTTAGCAAAAGAAACAAACCGTATCCCAATTACATATCCCAGTTCTTACAGAAATATCTGCAAATAGTGTGCGTGTCTGTTTCTCAATAAATCTCCAAATATAACTGGCAATCAATCAAACATGATCTCCAGATAATAAACCATAGCACCTTCATGTAATATGATATCCATACAAGATCACCATTCACATAAAATCATTCACTAAGTTCATGATCAACCGAAAATATAATATCATGATCATCCATCAAAATATCAGCTCCGACCTCCTTAATTACCTCGTTAATTATCAATTTTCTCATACTTTAGGGATAAAAAAAAAAGTAACTTCTCCCCCTTGATGGAAAAGAAGATGTCAATAAAGAGTAAAAGGTCATTTTCATCCTTGCAGCATGAATAGACATTAGCGTATACACATTGTGCATACACCCCCTTTTTGCAAATGCTTCAGACTGTTGGCAGGACACAGACTCCCAACGAGTCCACACATTCAAGACTTCTTTGCTTACAATACTCGTAGAGACTTTTCTTTGAATCTTCAAGAGTAGAGAACCTTTTGATTGCACAGTAGTTCATCAAACTTGGCAGACTTGTATAGGTAGTTTGACCCACCTTTTCGTGCCATTTATGCAGATTGTTGCTAAAGCCCTCCAACTTCTGGTGCCCTATCTAAAGGCCGCCACAGGTGGTGTTGCAACACCTCATTTAGTGCGACACTTTGTAATAACAATCAGAAACATGAGAATCAAGGTGACTCACCTGCCCCATTTCACCCATACATATTTCGTCTTTGATTTTCTCTGACTGTGAACTGGTTTTTTGTACTTATCTCTTTGTGTCAAATACCTCAATTCATTATGGAGCTTGTAGCATTTGGGTCAGATGTGACCAATCATACCACAATAAAAACATAACGGTTTCCAATGTTTGAAAATAATATATTTTTCTTTGCCAAAAGGATTGAGAGACTTGGTCATACCTGAATCAAACCCTATTCTGGTTCTGTCCCCACTGGCTTTCCTATTGAAAAAAATTCATCAAATTTCTGACTGCCTTGCATGAGTCTAGCAGATGAATTTTTGGTAGAGTCCAGTTCTTCTTATAATGTCAATACTTTTCCTACTAGCTTAGCTTTATCACTTTGCAGAGTAGCTACTTGTTTTCTCAGCGCAATATTATCTGACATAATTCAGTCCAACTATCAAGTAATTTCTTATACATACCTTCCAGAGTTTCTTCATTGATGTCATCATCTGACTCAGTGTCACAATCATCAAATGTTATAACACTTGGACAAGTGGTCTTAGAAATAAGAGTTGCATAATGACTAATCAACTTATCTCCATCTGAGCTTCTGACATCCGAGTCATCATTGCTCCAGCTTATGGCATATGAATTCCTCCTTCTACTTGGATATTTAGAACGCACATGTCCAAATCCGTCACATTTATGGCATTGGATTCCTTTCTTTTTCCAGGTTGAATCATCCTTTGGTAGAGTATAATCGCGAGATGTGTTAGTATTGCCAAAAGTATTTCTCTTACCAAACTTTTTGAAGGCTTTGTTGAATCCTCTGGTGAGAAGAGAGTTATTTTCTCTTCCAGTTCCTATGGAGTAATTGAGGTTGAAGCTGTTGTAACAGTAGTCTTCTTTGACTCCTGAAGTGCACTGCTGACTTCTCCTTTTTTTTTTGCGTTTCTTCTTAGCTTCAATATTCATTTCATAGGTCTTAAAGATCAAAGCAGATAATCATATTTCAACGAATCCAGATCTTTGTACTCTTCTATAACTGCAACTTTGACTGCAATTTTTTCAGTCAATGAACGAAGGACCTAATGAACTTGTTTAGCTTTAGTTATCTTTCTTCCTAGTGTGAATCTCTCATTTGCTATGTCACTAATGCGAGCATTATATTCTACAATTGTTTCATCTTCTTCCATTTGCAGATTTTTAAATTTGTGGTTGAGCAGCTGGAGTTTCTGTTAGTGCATAGAAGCTGTATTGGCTGTTTTATGACAAAACCGATGTTTTACCATGTCAACAATATATCCCATGAAGCGTGAATATCTTGAGTTGCCTAATTGTGGGTTATTGAGTTTTCTAGACTCTATAGGAAAGAAATCAGCATGTGATATCACCAAGGATAAGGGTGATTGAGTTTCCTAGTTGAGATAGGAAAGTAAGTCATACAAGATGTGATGGGTCGAAAGACAGATTTAGACAAGGTTAAACCCTAATGGTATTAATAGCACAATACGTGCTGGGCGAGGGTTAACGCAGAGATTAACGAGTATCCAGGTGAGATGAGTTTGAGGGGGAGCAATGAAGAAAAGATTCTGATGTTCAAATCTTGAAAGTTGTGTGTTTGTAGTTGAAGCTGATTAAGGGTCTACAAGCTTTTCAAGAAGCAATTGACCATTGTAATGGTGTTCTCATCCTGAGAAGCCTGCGTGAAGAGATTCCCTAGTGATAGGGATCGCACTAACAGGGAGACTTAGTGTGTGGGTATCGAAGAGCTTTTGTGGAAGTGCGTTGACAGGAAGCTAGACTAGGAAGAGGCTATTGTTCAAATCCTTGAGGGGAGGAGAGCTTATTACTGTAAGTTGTGCTGTTGAATTACTGTAATACTCTTTCTAGTGGATTTTGATACCTTGGGCCGAATGCCCCGCATATTAGGAACGATTGGTTCCAAACTGCGATAACAGATTGTGCTGTGTCTTTTTGTTTATAAGTGTAACGTTAAGTGTCACTACACCAGTCTTCAGGTGTAAGTACACTCCTGCGTTCACGTGTTAAATCTACACGGAGTTCTGTAAGTACACTTCTGAATACACGTTTAGAGTTTACTGGGATTTTCAAGTGGTATCAGAGCGGGCTCCAGATTAGTTTGGAGATAAACGATTTTACAAACCTGACGTGAAGGAAGATGGCAGCATATCATAAGGAAGGGGCGTCAAACACAAGACCGCCTTTGTTTGATGGAACAAATTATGCCTACTAGAAAGCAAAGATGAGAATCTATATCAAGGCTCAGGACGAAAGAGCCTGGCGGTCCATTGAGGATGAATGGGAACCTCCAACAGTTGAAATTGGAGAAGGTGCTGACATGAAAAGAATTTTAAAACCTAGTTCATAATGGAATGATGTAGAGGATAGATTATCGAATTGCAATTCCAAAGCATTGAATGCTATCTTTGGAGAAATCGATGAAGAGCAGTTCAGGAGAGTATCTGCATGCACCACGGCTAAAGAAGCATGGAAGATACTAGAGGTACATTATGAAGGAACCGAAAGTGTACGTGCAGTAAAGTTGCAGATGCTGATGACCCAGTTTGAGCTCATGAGGATGAGAGATGATGAGACGATCTTGGAATTTGAAGGAAAGATCAGAGACATTGCAAATTAGTCTGCCAACCTGGGAAACAGGATACCTCAAGATCGACTGGTCAATAAGGTACTTCGTTCTCTCTTTACAAAATTTAAGATGAAAAGAATTGCTTTAGAAGAAAATAGGCCTTTAACCTTGGATGAACTTATTGGATCTTTGAAAACATTTGAGATGAATGAAGAGTCAAGTGATTCAGTAAGAGAGGTTAAGAAAGATAATGTAGCACTTCAGACTCTTGCCTGTAATGAGGTGACTCAATCAACTCAGGAGTCAGATATTCCCCCCATCACTCTAGCTGAGCTAGATGCAAAAGTGTCCTTCCTGGCTAAAGGATTTAACAAGTTTATTAGAAAAAGCAAGAAGAAGAATTTATCTTCAGGAGAAGGAAAATTGAGAGGAGGTAGTTTTGATTCAGCAACCAAGAACAAAAGTATAACGTGCTATGAATGTGAAGGACGGGGACACATTCAAACAGAGTGCCCTACTTATCTGAAAAAGAAAAAGTCGTTTGTGGTTGCTTGGAGTGAGGACAGTAGCACCTCAGAAGTTGAAGAATGTAATTATGTTGCCTTCACTGCTAATACTCTAGTGAATAGTGAACTACCAACGCAAAGAAAAATACAAGACATCTCGATAGTTTCGGATGATGAAACAGATGATGAGGATGATATTTGTACATTACAGAGCATCATTAAGCAATGGGATGGAGTTCTTGAGAGTATTAACGTCCTAAAAGAGCAAGTTGTAGTCCTGGAAAGGGAGAAAGTCGTGCTGAAACAAAAACTTGATGAAAAAGATGAGGAAGCCAGAGAATCAGAGAGGAAAGAAGGGCTGTTGAGAGATCAGATCTGTACCTTAAGTGAAGAAAACCACTTGCTGAAACAGAAAATAAATGAGAAAGAGGAAAGAATTCTGAAACTAGAAGAAGAACTAAGAAAGGTAAAGGAGATTTGCGTGAAGTTTGACAAAGGCAAGCAGCAATTGGATGATATATTGACTCAAGAGAAACGAATGGGCAGTAAACATGGACTGGGATACAGTGGAGCCAGTTCATCTCTGCAACCAGCACGTACTCAACCTCGTTATGAACAGGTCAGAAGGTGTTGTCCCAATAAATCATAATATAATAAAAAATTTAAATTTTGCGTACCTGTTTGTCAATTCTCCTCCGTTCTTGTCGTATCGTTGTCGGTCCACCAACTCTGTTTGTTTGATTTCCCTTGATGGAAGGCTCCTCTTACGAAGAATGAAATCTGGTTCCAAAGTTGGTGTGACCTCCTCAGCATGTGAATATATAGAATTCGTGGCCCATCAACCGAACGAACCCTAATTGCCCATTAGCCAAATAAGCCCAAAAGCCCATCAGCTAAATAGCCCGATCCATTACCTAATGGACCCATACGAGGATTCCTCCTTCCATCATCGCTTCCTACTCAACCTCAGACTTAGGTCAATTGAGGCGTCCCCCAAAAGTCCAAGTCCGACAAAACAGAACCCAACAAGTGGGCTATAAGAGGCCCAATTCCCATAACGTTTTAAATCAAAATAATTTAAAAATAATTTTGAGAAAACAATTTAGAAATAGTTCTTTCATAAAACCAATTATGGGAATCGGAATATCCATAAATTGAGTAAATTGATAATTTCCTGGGTTTATCGATTTATGTCAAAATTATGATTTTGCCCCTGGTTGAGATTCTCTTGGAATAATAACCTGCCGACAATGTGAATAATACTAATTCTCCAGAGTGGTTTGATGCACAAAAAAACATCATCAATGCTATCAATTCCACTCCAAAAGAATTATACACCCTAACAGTAGTTGGGCCAATTCTCAAGATCAAAGGAAGCTAGACTCGGAGGTGATCGGTCTCATAGGCTCAAGGCCCATTTACCAGATCTCTGGTCACCCGTCCTATGTGTGACACACACAATATTGTATGGTGATGGGACATCTAGGTCAGTGTATGGTCCTACGCCCAACACCCCTTATAAGGCCATCTAAATATACAAAGGTTTAGTTAAGTGAGCTGCCCCAACTCTCACCTCAATGACCCGGACGAATTCTGAGCACAAGGCTCCAGGACACAGTGTCATAAAGACACCCACCTCCCAGTGATCCAATGCCAAAGGGATGAAATCCATGGACAACTAATTAATGCATGCAACAAATAAAATTTATTAATCATGTAAAATTAAACATACAAGATAGTTCTGAGCAGAGCCACATACAAAATGCTAACAGAAGGTTCATTCCTACATGCCATTTTTGTGGGGTCTATGGTCATATCAGACCTTATTGCTACAAGTTACAAAGAGTTCGGAGAAAGAATGAAAACCTTAAAGGAGTGAAGTCTAGTGCTCAAAATTTAGTGTGGATGAAGAAAGATATTAGTCTGTTTGCTGCTCATACTGTCGAAAAAATAAATACTGATGGAATATGGTATTTTGACAGTGGTTGCTCTAGACATATGACAGGAAGTATTGAGTTCCTTACAAATCTACAAAAGGAAACTAGTGGACAAGTTACTTTTGGAGATGGGGGAAAAGGATCTGTAATTGGAAGAGGTGATTTGAATGTTCAAGGACTTCCAAAGTTAAGGGATGTGTTATTGGTTGATGGACTGAAAGCGAACTTGATAAGTATCAGTCAACTGTGCGACTAGAATTTATATGTGAATTTTACGAAAGATGGTTGTAAGGTAATGGATGAGGAAAACATCTCAGAACTGGAAGGAAAAAGAACAGGTGACAACTGTTATAAGATAATTCTGTCGCATCAGTGTCAGTACACTAGAGAGAACACTGCTCAACTGTGGCATAAGCGACTTGGACATATACATTCCAGAGGGTTACAGAAACTGATAAAGTATGGAGCTGTCAGAGGGTTGCCTACTCTAATTGGAACCGTTGAAACTATGTATAAACGTTGCATGGAAGGCAAACAACATCGAACTCCACACCCTGCATTGAAAATCATCACAACCAAACAACCACTGGAGTTGTTGCATATTGATTTAATGGGGCTAGTCCAGACGGAGAGTATAGCTAGAAAGAAGTATGTTATGGTATGTGTTGATGACTTCACCAAATTTACATGGGTTGAGTCTCTCAAAGAGAAGTCAAAGGATTTCAAGTTGTTTGCAAATCTGTGTAAACAGATTATGACTGAAAAGGGAATGACCATAGGGAGGATAGTTCGGGTTAGAAGTGATCATGGAAAGGAGTTTGAAAATCAGGAGTTTGCTAACTTCTGTGAAAGTAAAGGGATTTCACATGAGTTTTCAGCACCCAAAACCCCACAATAAAATGGAATTGTAGAGAGAAAAAATAGAACATTGCAAGAAATGGCAAGGACTATGATTAACGCCAAAGAACTACCTCACAAATTATGGGCAGAAGCTGTAAACACGGCATGCTATGTCAGCAATCGGGTACATCTCAGGTATCTTACTCACAAAACATCATATGAGCTGTGGAAAGGAAAGAAACCCAAAGTACATTACTTTCGTGAGTTTTGCAGCAGATGTCATGTTCTCAGAGATCGTGAACAGTTGAGAAAGTTTGATTCCAGGAGTATGGAAGGGATTTTTGTAGGCTACTCCAGGAATAGTCATGCATACAGAGTATTTCTGAAGAATGCAAACACAGTCATTGAAACTGTGAATGTGGAAGTAGCAGACCAAACTGAAGGTCCTCAGGTGTTAGATGATGAGGAAGAACATGTTCTCCTGATCTAGGAAGAAGGAACGGTTAGTACAGTAACGAGTACTCTTACTCAGAATGAAGGAACAGTCAGTACAGTTTCCGCGTACATATGAAGGTGCACTAGAAGATACAAGAGTATCTACTATAGAAATCCAGGAAAGTGTTGCAGTAAAAGAAAAGACACCATCTATAAGAATACAAAAGAATCATCCAACTGATGCAATAATTGGAATTGTAAATGATGGGATGAAGACCAGAGGTAAGAAAAAGAATCAGCTGGCAGATATGTTTACAAAGAGTCTGGATGCAAAGAGATTTGAGTTCCTTCGTGGAGCTTTGGGGCTATGTTGTATTTAAAAGAGTACCAGGTAGTGTACTTATATGTGTAAGTACACTGGAAAAAAAAAAAAAAAAAACCCATTTTATGTTTTCGGGAGAGTGAAAAGGTAAAGTTAAAAGTGTGATTTTTTCTTTCGAGTTCGAAACTACAGTTCAAACTTCGGGAGGGAGGACGACAAAGGGGAAAACTTATAGTGAAGACACGCTATCACAATGGCAATAGTGACTAACAATTCGGTCTCACCAAGCAGTAGCAAAGGTACGAACCCCTCTATTTCCTCTTCTTTTTCCGTATCATCTTTGAATGATGAAGAAGATGGTGTTTATGGGAAATCGACAACTCCCACATTGGAGACATCAGCCGCGGGTGTTGATAGATCGTCATAGGCAAAGGAGCGTGGGTTGATGGAGGACGATACTACAATTAAACAGTTCCTTGATGTCCTTGTATCACACAAACGGACAGTACACAAAAGTGTATCGCAAAACCCTATGAGAAGAATTGTTGAGAGCAGTGAAGTAGAAAAGGATGACCTGCCCCTTATAATCCCTCGCAAGCGTAAGGTTATTCAGTCTACGGAACGGAAAGCACGTCTTCGAGAGTCCACAATTTTACAAAGGTTTAGAGGTGTCACGGGTATGCGCACAAGTGAGTCACCCATTCGACTCGATGAAGAAGAAGTAGAAGAAGAGGAAGGTCAATCTGTTGTTCCGAAGTCAGTTCAGGCATTGGGCAAACAAAGACAGAGACTTACTCGTGCAGAGAAAGGAAAGGAGGTTTCACAGGCTGCCAAAAAATCGACAGAACACCAGAAAGTGGGTAAGAAGAAGCCAAAGTCTTCAGCCAAAGCAAAAAATGAAAAATTTGCAGATGCAGCTGCAGAGAAATGATTTCTAACTATTATCAAGAAGGAATTTCGTCTGGAAAGAGAGCTAAACTTAGATGAATTCAAAATAATCATTCCACTGCTTGAAAATCTTGGTTTCATGAGCACGGTCACTCGTATTGGACCGTATTCACCCTCGGCTGTTCAGGAGTTTTATGCAAATTTGAACAGACCACGACAGAACTTAAGCTGTCAAGTGTATGTGCGAGGACACTGGTATGAGTTTGGGGTTACTCAGATTGCGGACTACCTTGGAATTCAGTTGTGTCACACTGAGCCAGAGGAGACGGATGATGAGAGTATGCTGAAGGAACTGACTGGTGGACAAATTCATATGTGGCCAGCCTCTCATGTCTTCACAGCCTCGAATTTAACTCCAAAGTATTCGGCTCTACACAAGATTGCAATTTGGAACTGGATACCTACCACTCACAGAGGGACTGTACACAAAAGTATGCTGGATTTTTTGTACAGAATAGGCAGGGAGCAGAGAATAGATCTAAGTGGGAGGATTTTTGAACAAATTGTCAAAGTAGCTGACCAGACTGATAAGCAAGGGTGTCTCACATTTCCGTCTTTAATTCATGGCATTCTAAACAAGCAGAAGCCCATAGGTCTCACAGAGTTAGTGCTAGTTCATAGTAAAAAGAACAAGTTACGAAACAAGCCAAGCACATTGAGCAAAGAGAAGGGGTCAGAAGATGATACAGTTCCTATTTCCGAAGAGGGTAATCCTGCTGAGATACCCGATGTTGTGGTCGATGGTAGTGAGGTGCCTACTCTACCGTGGTTCAGATCATTGAGTGCAATTAGCACCGACAAGTACACTTATGACTGTAGTGTGTGATGCACCTGTTGCTTCAGATCCGAGGCACCATCGATTTTGCGAGATGAGCATATTGAGGATATGTCTTTGCATGAGGGTCCTGATAATCACCCAGAATTGCATCCGCTGTCGGTTACATCAGATTCAGTTCTTATGCCCCCACCATCATCGGGAGATGACCTTCATATCAGCTCTTTTCCAGCACGGTCCGTACTTCAGGGCTCTTCGTCCTCAGGTATTTCAGCTTATCAGATGACTTTTGATTATTTGACAAAAAGATTGCAGGGTGTCAAGAAGGAGATGGATGATTTAGTTCGCCGCCAGAATTTTTTTAAGAATGAGACGAGACTTATCAAGTATCTCATTTCCAAGAGGAACCAGCCTCCCTCTTCACAATAGAGGATCAATGAGTTGTATCTTTTTTGACAAAAAGGGGGAGAAAAAGACGCTTGGCTGACCAGAGTGACCCCTTTTGATTTTGACTTTGAGTGTGGACCTTTTGATGTTGATTGTGTGTTTGTGTTTTCTTCTTCCTTTGATACCTATGAGATGGTGAAGCGGTCTTTTAGTTGGTGCTTGCTATGTGTGAAGGATTTCCATGTGAATCTGCGCTCTTAAAAGATTTGTATGCTTGAAGAATCATTGAACTCAGATTAGATGCAATTGATAGCACAATACTCATGGTTAAACCCTAATGGTATTAATAGCACAATACGTGTTGGGCGAGGGTTAACGCTGAGATTAACGAGTCTCCAGGTGAGATGAGTTTGAGGGGGAGCAATGAAGAAAAGATTCTGATGTTCAAATCTTGAAAGTAGTATGTCTATTGTTGAAGCTGATTAAGGGTCTACAAGCTTTTCAAGAAGCAATTGACCATTGTAATGGTGTTCTCATCCTGAGAAGCCTGCGTGAAGAGATTCCCTGGTGATAGGGATCGTACTAAAGGGGAGACTTAGTGTGTGGGTATCGAAGAGCTTCTGTGGAAGTGCGTTGATAGGAAGCTAGACTAGGAAGAGGCTGTTGTTCAAATCCTTGAGGGGAGGAGAACTTATTACTGTAAGTTGTGTTGTTGAATTACTGTAATATTCTTTCTAGTGGATTTTGATACCTTGGGCCAAATGCCCCGAAGATTAGGAACGATTGGTTCTGAACTGCGATAACAGATTGTGCTGTGTCTTTTTGTTTATAAGTGTAACGTTAAGTGTCACTACACCAGTCTTCGGGTGTAAGTACACTCCTGCGCTCACGTGTTAAATCTACAGGGAGTTCTGTAAGTACACTTCTGAATACATGTTTAGAGTTTACTGGGATTTTCAGTTTCAATAGACGAACTCCGACAGTCCCTTCATAAGTAGTAGATAGAATTTCCCACGCATCTTTAGTAGACTCATAGGTAAATAGCAATTTGAATCGTTCTTGATCAACTCCATAGAAGAAGTCATTGAGTGTCTTTGCATTCTGATTTGATATTTTGTCTTATGCGGCAGTCTAATCAACTTTTGGTTTGATTAAGGTATCCCCTGCAGCATTGGTAACCGTCGGTGGTGTCCAACTTGTAAGGACTGACTTCCAAACTTTTTCATCCAGGGCCTTGATGAATGCCCTCATCCAAGTTTTCCAATATGGAAAATTGGTGTCATCCAGAATGAGTGGCTTGACTGCTTGTGTGACATCCTTCTGAGGCTCCATTACCGGATCGTGGATCACTCTATAGATAAATAAAGTACGACTCTAATACCACTTGTAGGTCTCGTTTCTTATCTGGTGTTACAATATATAGGTATTACAACACCGGGAAGACTCCAACACTTGGAATCGGGAACAACAAACAAACAAAAATATATGAAGTGGAACATATGAATTTGACGAAATACGGATAAACACACCTCTGTATTATGGGGCATACAATCCATATCAAGGATTCTAATTTATGCTTGTAAGACAACATTACAACAGTAGACTTTTCAACAAAAAGTAAATTACAAACTTACAACGATAGATAATCCACTCAATACACACATGAGTGGAAGAGAACAACGTCTCTAACCTCCTTGACCCTACCAAAGCTCCCCCTCGGTTGTTGCTCTCCTCTAGAGAGCTTCGCAGCGTACTTCACTCATGATTCTAGAGACAATCCTGCATATCTATCTCTTTTCACTCTACTCCTTTCTCATAATCATTGCTTATTCACCTTGTTGATCATAATACTTTTCCTTTATAGTAGAGAACATACCAAGTTTAGGCTCCTCAACAATGACCCTTATCTCAAAGGCACTATCTACATGTGTCTATCATAACACATTCCATGTCTAAATAAAGACATGGACTGTTTTCACTTTTTCATTCTTATAGCCACGTCCTTATGCCAAAAAGAGGACCACCTAATTTGGTCCTAACAATGTTCTTACTTCCTAGTGAGTCTCTTAGTGAAGACGCTCGTGTTCATGGCTAAAAGATAAAAGAGTTCTCTTAAGTCTGTAAGGACATCCTTGGAGGAGGTAGTGAACAGGTCAATACTAAGTTTAAAAGACTATTTAAAGTTAAAGAAGTGCATGAATTAATTTAATTATGATTATGTAACACCATTTTAAGGGGCAAGACAAAGTCCCCTCATTGTATCTTATTTATATGTAAAAACACAGAGAAATCGTATAACCAATTTAAAATTTACACCTATCAGCCCTCCTGTTTGTAGTCATTTACAGGTTAAGAGAAGAAGAAGAAGAAGAAGAAGAAGAAGAAGAAGAAGAAGAAGAAGAAGAAGAGTAAGAATGATGTTAAAATCTTCACCATCCCGTCATGGAATTAAGGGCGAGGAAAGAGAATCGTCAGCAGCATCCGAAAACTGTTTTGCTTCTTCCTTGGTCTTTGAATAGAGGTAAATGTAAAGACCCACCACTATCATAACCGATCCCAGAACACTGCAACACCAATTTCACTTGTAAGCAAAACGAAGAATTCAGTAAAGCAAATTTCAGTCTCTGTTTTATGAATCTTATGCCAAAGGTGGTATCATCTCATTCAGTCAAGAATCAAATTGAATTACACGATTTATTTGATTTGATGTTCAGAGCAACGCCTGAGCTTGAATTACCTTCCTATTTCAATGCCGTGGCCCAGGAATAGAGTCTCCAGTATGGTGGTGAAGAGCAGGCCCAGAGGAGAGAAGGAGGCCGTGAAGACGGGTCCTTTCAGTCCTGCGCACCAGGCCATAAAGAAGTTGGCCAATCCACTATTCAGAGCCCCCTGCACCACCCACCAATACATTATCACATAAAAGTACTCTTAATAGTTTAGAATCCCATTTGGAAAGGAAAGGTCAAAGCTGAGGAACTCACGCCGATGAATATATTCAACAACTCTAGATCCCATTTGAGCTTCCACTCAGATGCTCTGTGGCTCAAAATTGCAGCAACCACGGATGTTTGCAGTGTCGCGAAGAAGAACATCACAGCAGTCATTGTTAATTCAGATGGGTATCTCCTTGTCACCGGCTCCTGTTATTCAAAATAAATAAATAAATAAATAAAATCTGAGTTTACAATTTACAGTGCTGAATTACTCTGATATAAGCAAGCAAGCAAGCAAGCAAGCAAGACTGACAGTTGAGGTGCTAAAATGGGCTCACCAGCATTAAAATCCAGGCACTGAAAGCTATCACTCCAATCACAACCATTAACAATCCTATCATACTATCTCTGAAGGTTGTCGACATGGTTAAATGATCAGCTGATCGGCGCCATAACATCAAAGTGAGTGCGCCAGAAACGGAGATGAGGGTCCCCAGGATCTTCCCTTTTCCCCACCACGTCTGGATTTCAAGCTTCTCTTGCCTTGAGATGAGGGATAGAACGAAAGTGATTGCAGGAATCATGTTTAGAACTGACGATTCTATGGTACTAGTCGTGAAGTATAAGGCCCCCGCTAGCATGTTCTGTGCTAGTGTTACCCTGCCCATAGAAACAGGTGCCATGGAACTGTGAAATGAGGGATTCAGAGAAGACGTTAATGTTCAGGAATTTCGGTAAAATTAAAGATCATACCCAACTAAAGCCAGGAGGAAAATCCAGCACAAGATGTCTCTTTTCAGAGGGGGTCTCTTCTTCCTACACAGCCACATGAATTTCCGAATCAAAGGGTGAAACGAGAATGAAAGCTCATCACGGAAGGGACCGTAGATATTCAGCTCACCTTTCAAAGAGAAACGCCAGAATCCCCATGAACAGTGTAGCTAACATAAACTGATAGACGAGGAAGACACTGGAGCTGATTCCCTCGATAAGTATAACTTTGCTGAGAACAATATAACTTGCTGTGATGACTTGCCCGAATATCAAGCTCGCGTGTGGAGCTATTTTCGTGAGATTTGTCATCAAAGACGATCGACCCATTTTTCCCCTCTTCGTCTTCCTCTCCTCCTATTTGACGATTTGTTGTAGAAGAAAGAAAGAGCAGAGAGATTAGATACCATCTCACCGCATAGACTGTTTCAACATCATAAGCAGGAGGAGTATCTTCAGGGAATCGCAGCGAAGGGACTGTTATTTATCGATTGAAATCTGTCAAAACATAAAAAAATAAATGGATTTTTCCCGGTTTTGATCTTTGAAGATGGAATCTTGAAGATCGGAAGTAAGTTCTGTAGCGATTGGTGAGGGTTTATGAGGCGCACCACATATCATTTGTCGCTCCCCACGCGAGTCTGTCACGTGAAGCTCGTGCTTACCGGTCAAAGCCATTTTAATCCAACTCTCCCTCGCCGCTTGCCATGGTGGGATATCGTGGGATGAGAGTACGGACCACTCTCCCCACTAAATAGGAGGCTCAATCGGAGAAAGAAGACGAACAAGTCTTCGGGTCTTACTCACCATAGGCCAACCTTAGCAGAAACAAAGCAAGAATGGACGTCTCTGTACTCCCCGTTCGAGATTTGTTCGGGACATTCTTCTCCGGTCTCTGATAGCTTGTGAAGCCCAAAACGAAAGGAGAGGAAGAGCACCGAGATGGATTCCGTTTGCTTGAGGAGGGTAGGGCGGAAAATTGCCCCATATGCGTACATGATCTTAGCACAGATCATTGCTGCTAGCTATGCCGTTTTGAGTAAAGTTATATTCACACAGGGGACCAGTACCGTTGTGTTTATTGTTTATCAATTTTCTGTAGCTACCATTTTCATGGCTCCCCTTGCTTACTTCGTTGAAAGGTCTGTCAGTTCTTTATCCCCCCTCTACCTCTCCTTCCTTCTCTGATCTCTCTCTCATCTCTCTCTCATCTCTCTCTCTCTCTGATTTAACTGTCTCAACTAAAATATCTTCTCCTTGGCCTTGCAGAAAGTCGAGACCGCCTCTAACATTCTCCATTCTGTGCTGGGTGTTCCTGCTAGCTCTGTTAGGGTATGTGCTACTGGATTAAGCAATCCACCTATAGATTGGTTTCTCCTGCACTTAAACCAGTAGAAACCCCAACAGAAAAGAATAATTTTTGTGCGGGCTCTCAGTCTCTTGCGAATATCATAAACAAGCGATTTTTTCCCTTTCTGCTCATCTTGTGGTGCAGGGCAACTCTGTTCCAGAACCTTTTCTCCGCAAGCTTGGACTACATATCGAGCACAACACAGTCTGCGATCCTCAACCTGTTTCCTGCTTTCACCTACTTGCTCTCCGTCGCCTCGAGACAAGAGGCGCCGGAGCTCAATAGCCTCAGGGGCATCGGAAAATTGTCCGGGACGATAGTCTCCGTTCTGGGGGCTTTCACCATGATCTTTTGGCACGGAAATATTGTTGAATTAGCCAGAGCCAAAGGAATCTCAGCGAATGGGTCTATCGGGTTTTTATTCGCGACCGTGGGGATCCTATCATTGAGCACCTGGCTCGTTTTGCAGGTAAACACAGGCTGGACTCGCTTTTCTATCACACAAGGATTAAACAGCGTTGTGAGATAAGTATGATACGTTTATTTTTCAGGAACCTACTGTTCGAAGATATCCAGCCGAACTATCTATTACAGCAATGATGTACTTCTTTGGGACAATTCAGACGGGGGTTCTGGCTGCAGTGGTGAGCCGCGACGCCTCGGAGTGGAAGCTTAATTGGGATCTGGAGCTCTTAAATATAATTTTTGGAGTTAGTGACCCAATTCAACCAAGTTTTGTTTTCATTTTTGTATTCTATCTCGTTGACGCAGAAATGGTACTCTTGAGATGAATTAAAGCATTTTCCTTTGTCTTGCACACAGGGGGTACTGAACAGCGGCATCGGGATTTTTATCTTCACATGGTGCGCCAGAGTGAAAGGTCCTCTTTTTGTCGCGGTTTTTGCTCCATTAACATTGCTGTTGACAGCCATCATGGAGGCAGTGTTCCTCGGAGAGACAATGACAATGGGGAGGTGAGATTGTTGCTGCACATTGTTTGATTGTAGGTTACCTACAAGGTGATTTAGCATGTTGTGTTTTCAAATTTGCAGCATTGTAGGGTCACTGTTGATAGTGGGAGGCTTGTACTTGTTCCTCTGGGCGAAATCGAAGGAAGACGATTACCTGGAGTACGGGGATAGAGTCACCTCTCCCTTGTTGCCCTCTCTGATTCCCTGAGTTAGATCCCGAGTTCCCAAATTTTGTTCTCCTTCCCACAGGTACAGCGGAGCATCATGGCACGGTGAGAGATGGTTTTAAAATATCTTCCTTCCTAGTTCCTACTGGCTGTCAGTAACTTCTAATTTATAGACAATCAACAATGTCTTAACTGTTAGCATATATATCCGAAAATTAAAAGAGTAAGGGGCTTTGGGAGTTTTAAGAAAGCAACTTGAATTGAGAATTGCTGATACAGAGGAATCTGTACAATTGGTCACAACCTTGTGAAAAATGGCACAAAATACCGTAACGGGTACAAGGCACAATCATCATACCCAGACAGGAGACATGGATGCTCTCTGACCTACAATCCCATAAAACTGATGCATAGTTCGCTAATTATTCAAACTGATGCGGCTAAACCAGATGTCAGGATCCCTCTGGTTCCTTCATGAATGCCCTTCCATCCTTCGAAGATAGCCCGCTTCTCCCATCCAGATTCCGCCAAAAAGGTTGAAACTCTTGAGGTTTGGCCGCAGGGGTTAAAGACTATCCGTCGATGGTGATGGCGATGAGCGCTCAAAGAAAGACGGTGATAAGAAAACCCGAAGGGCCACTTCAACGAGTTAATTGCCGTCAGTGTGAGCTTGTTGAGGGACGCAAATCCACTCGGTTCTGAGTTTGGAGACGGCGTTTTTTATAAAAAGGCAATCAAAATACTTTCAAGGTTATTAGGGACCAAGGAATGATGCTGAAACAAAAGAAGAGACTCGACACAGGAGATAGAGAACGATAGATTTCCACAAAACGCAAAAAATATAATAGCTTTAAAAAAAAGGACCTGTTTCCAGGACCTCAGCTTCGTAAAGAGGAAGGTCTACACTGCTGCTGAAGGCTCCGTCACACTCCCAACCATTTATAAGACGACTTCAAGCCTCCCCCACTAACATGCCAAAAATTCTCTCGCCTCGAGAGCTTAAAAGAGATTCAACAAGGCGTATTAACAGACAACTGGGACGGGAATCTAAAACTGACCACCGCCTTCCAGAAGGGCCTCAGAACCACTGGCGCTTCCCCATGCTCTCTCCTTCCATATCCTCTCCACCTGCTCAAAGCTCAAGCCCTTGGTCTCTGGCACAAAGAGAAACACGAAAATGAAGGCGCAGATCGCCACTCCACCAAGGATAATGAAAGTCCAAGCAGTCCCCACTGCGGCC
The DNA here is from genome assembly GCA_019845555.1 of Aristolochia fimbriata. Taxonomy (NCBI): domain Eukaryota; kingdom Viridiplantae; phylum Streptophyta; class Magnoliopsida; order Piperales; family Aristolochiaceae; genus Aristolochia; species Aristolochia fimbriata. The sequence continues at coordinate 20,916,795 of CM034081.1, forward strand.
ACCACAGATAAGAAGGTCTGCGCCACTATAAGGTTTGAGATCCAACACACAGTGGCAGACATTCCCCCAGCAACTCCGCGATACGCCTCTGGATAGATCTCCGAGTTGACAGCCCAAGGCACTGGACCCATTCCTGGTGAGAAAAACGCTATATACAATGCCAAACCCACTACTGCGAACCATCCGGCTCCACCCGTCTTGCAGGCTATAGCATTACACACTGTTGATGCGCTCGAGGATGATTCTAAGAAGAAGGCTGCAGATAGTATGCCCAAGGATATGATCACACCAGCAAGGCTGGTGAGTGCCAAACGCCTTCTCCCAAAACGATCAATCAAGTAGATTCCAACCATGGTCCCAGAAGCATTCAGAGCAGCAACAATCAAAGAAAGAAGCAGGGCGAGCTGGTTGGATCGGAACCCAGCCATCTGCACGATTGTAGGACTGTAATACATGACCGTGTTGATTCCAGTGAATTGCTGAAATGCCTGCATAAAATATGAACAGCTCGGTCATTTGATGAACTAACGGATTCTTGCTCAATTTAAAAGAGAAACAAATAAAAGAAATTAAAAGTATCAGGTTAAATTCACAACCTGAAGACCAGCTCCAGCCAAAAAGGCCAGCCTGATTTCTTTCGACTTGAAAACTTCCAAGTATCTCTCACTGAACTTGGTAGAATGACACTCTTCCTCTGAGATAATAGAAAGTTGGTCCAATTCTTCCTCCAAACGATCTGAATCATATATTTTTTCAAGAACAGCCACTGCTTCCGCTTGTTTATGCTGCAAAAGGTAAATTAACTCAGTATATAGCAGTCACTCCGTTAACTCGTCTTATAAGACATTCAAGTAGAATGCCACAAAAATCATTCGATGAATATGGCTAAAGCAACAGGAAAAAAAAATATTGGGTTAACCGTTGAGAGACAATAGCTCAACCAGGGCAGAAGCATGCAAAGTATTCCTAAAATTAAAAGAACGAACTGAGTTCCCAAGTACATACTTTCAAGTACAACCAGCGAGGAGACTCAGGCAAACAAAGCATTAGCGAGAATTGAATAACAGCTGGCAAGCCTGAGACACCAAGCATCCAGCGCCAAGTTCCAGGGACCTGAAAAATCACACAAAAATGTTATAGCAAGCACTATATCATTTTAATATCCATAGGTCAACTGCATACTGGGGGGACACAAATATGAATTACTTATTACAAATGCATCTAAGCAGAGAGATCTGACTGCAATGACAGATGTTAATAACCATAAGTCTTCTAATTAAGCTGACAGATTAGGTCTCTTTAAAATACGTTAAAAAAATAAAACCAAAAAGAAATGTAGTTGATAATAACTTTTAAGTAAATATTTTAATTTTGCAAGCCTTCACAGCTCTAGTGTCAATATGAGATTTCTGAAGATAATTTTGTGATCTTGGAAGACCTAAATCGATGCTGAAAAAGTGTTCTTTTCTTCTTTGAAAATAAAACTGAAATCAAATCATGCACAAGCAAAGTGAGTTTCATTCTTTACAGCAGTTTGATGAGAACTATGGCCGTCACCAAACAAGAGCTTGGCAACTCAGGAAGACCAAAAGAACTTTCTAATGATTGGCACATGAGACACTTCCAGCACCCTGCACCATGCCTCAGAGACCTGCTTGATCATGACAAAATATTGATATGAAACCATCAAAAATAACATAGCGACAAATGAGATGACAAAACTTTTGGGTGTCGTTGCCAATAATTATCTATTTTACCAGAATTGGCACTCGGCGCGTCATGAGCATGGACTTTCACGCCCCAATCTGAAATATCAGACAAGAAGTATACAACCCAATTTGAAATGTCTGGTTAAAACAAATTTGAACAGTTCTTGTAATTCCTCAAAAGCAAATCTGACAATCAATGGCATCCTCAAGCTTGGCAAAAAGAAATTACTGAAATCCCATAATTTTATAAATCACCTTGTTTTGTTAGATTAACCCATCTTAAGCACCCCAATCACAATAACCATTTAATTATCTGTAAATTTTTAGAAAAATAGACCAAGGTATTCTAAAACAAATTACCACTAGATCTGACCACAAAAAATTCAGTCTAAGAGTAGAGATGGTTTGTGAAAGCATCTGCATACTCCTACATCTGCTTTCATGACAAATTTGTAACCGAATCCCCAATCAGCTAATACACGACCAGCCTAACAACTATAACTAATAAAGTTAATAACGAAAAAGCACCCGTAGTTAATGGCTGTATATTATTCCCAAACTCTCTGTCTGACTGAATCCATGTAACATATGAACAATTTTTCTGATGATTAAAATTATTAGAAATTTAAGATAGATTTAAATTTAATTCAGATTATTCTTAAGATGTTACAACAGTCTTATTATGTAAGATCTAAAACATCAAGAGTACATAAGAAAGAGAAGCTTACCTCAGTGAAACCTAGATTTACAAGGTAGGAAAGAAACTGTCCTCCAGTAATCATAAGCACATTCGTGCTCACTAGCCCTCCCCTTATTTCAGAGGGGGAAGCTTCTGCTATATACACAGGAGCAGTAACAGATGCAACTCCCACACCCAAACCAACAAGGAGTCTTCCAAATATAAGGAAATAAGGATCTGGCGCGATGGCCATGACAATCGCTCCAACAGCGAACACTAAATCAGCACACAGGGTTGCTTTTTTACGTCCATAAACATCATTTAGCCAACCCCCTGCCGCAGCACCTATAATGGCTCCAACCAGTGCCATACTAACAATCGTTTCCTGCAGCAGAAGAATATTTAGAACACTTCCCAGCCGAAACGAAAAATACTAGAAACTTTGCACCACCGAAAAGAAGAGAGAGCAGTTTACCTGTAAGAACTTGCTGTCGTCAACCACCTTAAATTCATCTCGAATGTAGAGAAGTGCCCCAGAAATGACACCTGCGTACAACAAATTTTACATCTGAGACGCAAACAAAACCTCCCAGTACTTTACCAAAATTTTCAACCATCTGCAGCTATGTGAAATATACGAACAAAAAGGAGGAAAAAAATAAAATAATAATAAAAAAAAAATTTAACATTTTATTAGTCTTAATAATTATAATTTTAAGTTTATACATGGCAAAAGAGGTCATCCGTACCTGTGTCGTAACCAAAGAGCAAGCCACCGATACCCGCAGTCAAAGTTAAACCAAGCACATATCGGTTGCTAAAGTACGAGACCTCTCGGTCAGGACCGGCATCCAACGAGGCAGAGCTCCCCGGCAAGGACAGAATCGTCATCTCCGATACCAAACAAGAGAGTCGATCCTGAAGAAAGGAATCCTACGAACAGTGGAGAAATCGATAAAACCCCAAAAATACGATGTTTTACCAACTCCGTAAAAAACACGGTACTTCACCCCACTTTCTTCTTTTGATACTAAGACAACAAGCAAAAAAGGGACAAAAATTCACCCTTTTCTGTACAAACTAAGAGAACCTCTACACCGACAACCAACAGCTCGAAGTGCGACAGATGTTGGAACGACGATATGGAGTTTCTTAAACCGACGGCTCGCCGGAATGAACAGAAAATTTGTTTCCCAGACTCTATCCTAAAAGGCTCCTTCCAAGTCCCGTACGAAGTAATATGACATAGAATTTGGAAGTCCCTCACGGTCCCAAACCCTAAACTTTCCGATACGCTCACCGATAACCTCCGGAGCTCCAGTCTTTGGACGGCTGAAGGCACGAAGCGAGGAACAGAAACTTTCAGAAACGATGAGCGCGCTACGAGAATCAGAACGTGGAGAAGATTTAGAGGCGCCAGAGAATGATCGCCTCGCGCCGGAGGGAGACGAAGCTCACGAAACCTAAACCACGGTCGGGAAGAAATGCCTGCTCTGGAGCGAAATATGAGTGCTCTGCTTCGGCGCTTCCGCGACTCATTTATAGATAGATTTGGTGGCACCGTGGCCGTCTTAAAGAGAGGCAACCGAAAGGAGGACAGAAAAGTCCATGACTCCAAGGCCATTTTACGCGGTCGTTTCTACCCCTAGGTAAATCCTCAAATGGCATGTTAATTTCCGCACACTTTTAAAGAATTTAAATTATTTGTACATCTGTAATATTTAATGATATCTAGCTCCCTCCGTATTCGTGGTGGTGGGCCCATCAACGGGATCGTCCGGGATCTCCCGTAGCAATCCACAAAATCTTGTCCCTCCGATCCATTTTAACGTGGCATAAATGGAAAATAATAAAAAAAACCACGAGTAAAAGAAAAACTGAAAAGCTGTTACAACTTACCACCGTCCGAGCATGTCACGATCTTCATAAAATGACCAAAATACCCTCCAAAAGCAAGCGTCCACTGTACTTGCTCGTTTTCGAGGGGCGTGTAATAATGTAGCAAAAAAAAAAAAGTCGTAACCGGCAAAGGTAGGTTGGCTGCCGCGGTCGACTTTTTTTTTCCTTTTTTTTTTTAATCAACTTCGCTCGACATTTACGTATTTAACACTTAACCAGCTAACCTTATCCATGGGGCTTAAACAAGAATTTTTTTTTTTTAATTTTTGGTAATAGTCACTAAATCGTAATTAAGACAATTAATAGCGCCAACTACACAATTCTCACACTGTAACAGTAGTTATTTTTCCCGCGGATATCGGATCGGCCGTCGCGCTGGTTCCCTGTATCGGGCTCCTTCTCATCCTATGTACCGATTAAACGATTCGTGAATAGGGGACAGACAATTAATGCAGGCGACTGAGAGAGTTTCGGGCGTTCAGATTAGAAGGCGGTATGTCAATTTTGGGGGAGGAAGAATATTAGGTTCTATGATTCAAGAGGAGAAGTTCATCCGACGGGACGGCGAATCGATGAGGTGGGGGGAGGAGGTCCGGCGACGTTGACGGTGGCGTGAGAGCGACGGCAGCTATTAAGGTGGAATCGTCGGATAAGCTGTAAGGCACAGTTCCGACACGGCAAATCGACATCGGAAAAGCCTCCGGCGGAAGAATCCACAATTGTCACGTTTGTCCGCCATTGGAGTCCATTTAGATCTAATCCAGAGGTTTGATGGAATGCGATAAGTGTAGATCTGCGCCTCAATAAAGAGGAAGAAGACAACGGATTAGAATGACTCAACACCGATGAGATCAGAGACTAGAGAGAGAGAGAGAGAGAGAGAGAGAGAGAGGGAGGGTGGAGGAGAGTTAAGTGGTCGAAGTCGCTTGATGCTTAATGCACGTGTCGAAATGCTTAGGACTTTGGAAGGCCATAGTCACCGGTTATGATTGATCGCCATTGTTACAACCTTGATTTCTTTCAGGTAACACTGTATTTTAAGGCCAGGCTCCATGCACGACTGTAAAGTCGTAACTGCTCGTTGTCGTAGCTTCTTTTTGTGGTTTGAAAGCCGCAGATCTGCAGAAGTGTTTTTTTTCTTTTTCCGGGCGATAATTTCTGTTTTTTTTTGGGCCGAATTTGCTTGTATCGGAAGATACGCACCTTCGATTTACGTACCGGCAGTGGTTTTTTCTGTTCCAAGGCTTTGTTCTTATCCGTCTGCGTAGAGATTGCACACTGCTCTCAGTGCTCTGCGTCTTCCTCAGCACTAGTACTACTGGACTTGCACATGGGTGAGCCCACCCCCACCCCCACCCCTTTGGCGACGAGCTCCGCTTAAAGGAGTCTTTAGCAATTATTCATTTCAATAATTTCATTAGGCGACTCAATACTTATTTGGAACTTTTCTTTCTTTTATCTAGTGTAGGTATTATAATGACAAATACATTTATATGGTATTATAATGACGACATTAGGAGTTGGGTGTGCACGTGACATTGATCTCAAAGTGTCAAACACAGTGAAATATTTTATTTATTGATGAGAGTACAAATCGGTGTGATTTGATTTGATTAGATTTTCGTATGTTTATTGTCCATCCCAATTTCTTGTTCTTGGCCATGCTTTGGTTTACACGTGTCCTTTCCATTAATTCTTTCCTAGCTTTTTCATTAGCGAATAAACATAAAAATAATTAAGTTTTTGAAAGGACGAAAGTGATTGTCATGGTCCATTATCATATGTGGGTCAACTTAATTACACATATTGACAGATGGTTTGTAAAAATTAATTACAGGAAAAAAAAAAAAAGATTCGTTGGCTTGCTATAAAATATTTATTTGATGTATTACTAAACTTAGGCAGAAGAAATGTATGGCGAAGGGGACGACACCTGGAGAAGTCTCAGCGGTTGGGTTGTCCCTGTTCTCCATTAGGCACCTCGGACGACATGGCGTTTCTACGGGAAAAGAAAAAAAAAAGGACGGGCCTGCGCACAGAAGAATCAAAAGTACGTTTGAGACGATCGTGTCGACAGCCCTTTGGCTGCTTCGACATCGTCGTCCCGGCGTTTCAGCTATTCCTCCTCAGAGAAATCCCTTTTTATTTTTTCTGACTGATTTTAACTCTTTTGAGTCGTTTTCGTAGTAATTTTGGAGGCTTTCTCAGTTGGGGGAGTTGAGGTTCACGCATCGGCCGCCGGCAGCATTCCACGTGATGAATGCGACGCTGTGGTGGTGAAGGTCCTTGTCGCGGGGTGGTTCGAGCCATACACGTATCAAGCTCGATCTCTTTTGTTTTTTTGCCTGATGACCCTGCACCGCTCTTCTCCGTACTGACCCAACATTCTGGGCTTTCCTTTGTCAGCTACAGTAAGAGCACAAATCGCTCCGGTCAAGATCGTTTTTGGGTCCGGGTTCTTTTCGCCGGGACGCTCTCGGTCCCTCACTGGCCCCCGGTTGCTTCAAGGGTGTTCTATCACTATGGGGAATTGTGGATAAGACCTGCTGCTGTGAGACTAAGGGCGTTTAAAATATATCAATCCTGAAAATGGTGCTATTGGGAAGAATTAACGCTAGAGAAATAACCGAGCTTTCTTTCTCTAGGCAGAAGCAGAACTGCGGAAGAACAACAGCAACGGAAACTAACTGTTACTTGAATCTGGGCACAACAACGGACAATTGAGCAACTGGGCAGTACTCAAATCACCATCGGCTTCATAAACAGACGCCAAAGCTACCCATTCTGCTTGGGTCTTCTCCCTCTCGTATGTCTGCATCACTCAAATGATATAAAGTGATATAAAATGAATAGGACTTACATTTCGAGCTTCAGTAATTCAAGTACCGTTCAGTGAGATTGTTCATAGCTAATGATAAAACACTACATTATTGTGTATAAAAATAAGATTTCCGCTGCTGAGCTCAATGCAGTTCTGTGGATTTTCTTTTTTCTTTCAAGATAAGCTTTAGCTTCCGCTTTGTTTTGAACAAACATTTTTTCTATTCACCGTTTTTCTTCGGATCAACTTCAGCATGTCATCGTCATAGTCTCATTGATGCACCAGATCAGCTATGCACTATATATGCCACGACGCATTGCGCCATTATGAATGAAACAAATCAACGAGGCTGAAAGGCCCGAAATGGTTCAGAAGCCTGCATGTCCCACACTGAAGAAGATCAAATCATTCTGCTAGGAATTTACACAAACACGTACCAGGCGTCCAAGGACTTGGACGGTCGTGGTCGGCCCCTTGCAGTCTGCTCACACTGACCCTTTACACTCTCAGACAAACGAGTCTTCGTCCAGAACGATTATTAGGCAGCAGAAGTTGAAGCAGAGTAACAAAAAATTCTCATGGTGTTGTCTAGAACCGCCACCCATCCGCCCCATTTCCGCTACCAATTATCTATCGTCCACAAGCTTGCTTCCCAGAAAATCAAAAAGCAAAACAAAAGAATAATTGCTAAAGACCGCTCGGAGCCACAAAATCCTTTCTCTCCAATGTCAGGTACCATTTCTTTACTAGTGTCTGGAAACGTGGCGGCATGTTTGAGCTCCCAGTTTAATAATCCTAGCCGTGTGACATAAAGAAAACCGAAGCTTGTGAAGAATGCAGTGCTGCTTGCTCAAAGCCTCAAACAATTTTGTTCCCATCCCCATAAATTAATTCCCTAGTCAGCTAGTCTAGTCAGGATTTGGTGCCCATCCTTTTTTAATTAATCGAAGCTAAGTTTTTCTTTAAAATAAAACCAAAAAAAAAAAAAAAATCAAAACAAAAAGAACAACATTGCTGATTGATTTAAGAGATGTGAGCGTGACGCCTCCATTGATCTGGTCTCCCCACGTAATTAGGCACAAAACCAGGTGTCAGCCGCGATTTAAAAGATCGAAAGGGATACTGGGGTGACCGATCATGACCAAGTTTTGAGCTGCATCTCTGCCTAAAACGCAACTAAAACTATGTTTTTTGGAAAGATTAACAAAACCCAATAATTGAAATCCAGAGGTTAATGTAAAATATGCTCCGTAAACTCATCTTCTTCTGTTACGAAGCTCTGTTTTTGTTTTTACGTATTGTATCTTTGGAGGTGGCGAGTTACGCTTCATAAGACGGCAAGATATTATGACTAATCGAGGAGGAAGATGAGAAGCTAATTTGGAATATTTTGTGGAGGATTTTCCGGGACAGATTACTGATCTTTTACGGAAGGTTCTCCCGAAGTCAATCTTTGACTGGTTCGGTTTTTCTTCCTTCTCCTCCTTCCCTGAACCAATTAGCACCCTTTGCGTTTCCGTTTTTCTTCGATTTAGATTTCGATTGAAGAAGTTGGGGAACGAATAAGAAAGGGTAGAGTGCTCAAAAATCTTGGTTGACTGTGATTTATTTCCTTAACAACACACTTTCTCTTTCCATCTCTAAGGACGACATTTGACGCATCTAAAAACGGAGATCCCAATTACGTCCGATAGGGAAATTAATCGCGCAGTCGCGGTAAAAGATCAAAACTCCGAATCGACCGATGTATGTTATGTACACGGTAGACTACGACGTCCTCGTCTTGCTCACCGCGCCCTTTTCTTGACCAACCATCAACATCGGACGTGAATCTCAATTTACGCACACACATACTGGGCCTTTAAAGATCCAAATAAAGAGCCGCCGCGGCCGCCGGTGACGGAGTCGTGCAGACGCGGCGGTTGCGTAAAACGGGGACGAAGAAAAGTCAGGTCTATGACTTTTATGTATGAGTCCACCGACCAAGGTTGTTTGTGCTAATATATCCCGATTATTAAACAAGCAAGAGACGGCAGACACAGAGAAACGGGGGAAAATGGATCGAGTGGTACGCGGTAGGTCTGAATCTTGACACAGAAATGGATAAAATCAGTACTACTGTTTGCGAGTTTGCGTCAATGGGGGCTGATGGGTAGAGGACTACAACTCTCTTCGAGTACGCAAGTGGGTTATGTGGTGATGGAAGCGTTTTCGCCGTTGGAGCTACTGGATTTCATCTTCACTACAGGTGCGGAAGTAGATGGTTTAGTCTGGACTCTGGAGTGATCGACCCTGTGCTTCTCTGGTACACTCCACCATTTAAGCAGCAGGGTCTAAATGTGGGGTCATCTATTCTCCGGTGTCAGCTTGGGGAGGATTTTAAGTTTTCTCCTCGTATCTGCTTCCTAATGGGTGGAGGTGAGACGAGGAGACGAACCTCTTCCGAAGGGCTGCTGTAGTCCCGCTGTGACCAGTTTCGGTTTCCTGTAGATTTTTTAGACATAAAATACAATGTTTTTAACTAGTTTAATCCTCGTGAGTATGCTATCTTAGCCCCTTAAATGTATAGCAATCTGGTTAACGCTACCAGAGCGATCCCAACCCCTGAATTCTCAAGCATTTTTTTTTGACTTAGTGGGTGTCCTCGGAAACCAATAAATTTTTTAAGCGTATAATTGTTACAGACAAATGTCACATATCCCGCTACTTGTGGTCTTAGTTAGACTTCTACAAGTATGCAGAAATGAAGACAGATTTGACACTACTCCCCTTCCGCCGCAACGCAAGGGCCTGCATAACATTTTCAGAACAAACGGCATCAGGGCTGAAAATCACCCTGGCCACCAAAGCATGGACACCATGAATCACTCTACAGCTTGCTGAGTAATTCAAGGAAATACACGCCAGATGTTCCTGTTCACCCTCCATGGGAACAGACGAACAGTTACATTCCTCCCTCGAGAAGACTCTGCGAACCATTAACATTCCCCCGCGCTCTCTCCTTCCACAGCCTCTCGACCTGCTCAAACCTCAACCCTTTAGTTTCTGGAACAAAGGCGAAGACAAAAGCAACGGCCAGTATCCCCACTCCCGCAAGTATCAGGAAAGTTGCAGCAATCCCCACGGCTGCAGCTAGTGATAAGAATGTCTGAGCCACAACAAGGTTCGAGACCCAATTCACGGTAGCTGCCATACCCCCACAAACTCCACGGTATGTCTCTGGGTAGATCTCCGAGTTCACAGCCCAAGGCACAGGGCCCATGCCTGGTGAGAAAAAAGCTATATATAGAGCTAAACCCCCTACTGCAAGCCACCCAAAAGGACCAACCTTGCACTCGTCATGGAGATCATGATTACTGCAAAGGCCAGACACGCTACTGGGTGTTTGCAAGAAGAAAGCTCCCGAGAGGATGCCCAGAGATAGGATCACACCAGTTAGACTAGTCAGTGCCAAACGCCTCCTTCCAAAACGATCGATCAGGTAGATACCAACTACAGTTCCACCTGCGTTCATCGCAGCAACTATCAGGGAGAGCAGCAAGGCTAGCTGGTTGGAACTAAATCCAGCCATTTGTACAATGGTCGGGCTATAATACATGACCGTGTTGATGCCAGTGAACTGCTGGAATGCCTGCATCAACATGGAAACAGTAAGAATAATCAAAAGAGCATAGACAATCAACAGTGCCCTCTGCAACATCAACCAAATGATAGCAATATTCCACAAAATAATTACAGCTATCAATTTAACGAAAGTTGTTGATATTCACAAGGGTCAGAACGTCACAGTCACAGGGCGGTATATATAAGTTTACTGGGAAACAGAGGGGAGGAAGAGACATATTTGAAAGCAAGATTCCATAAATAATTAAAGCTACCAATTTAACGGAAGTGGGCGAAATTCAAAAGATTCAGGACGAAGCAGTCACACGCCAATATATATAAGTTTACTGGGAAATGGAGAGAAGGAAGAGATGTCATTGAATTTAGGGTCGACTTTCATCATATCCACGAAGGGAGTTTTTGGTAGTTGAATATACTTTGCAATATGCCATTACCTGAAGCCCAGCTCCAGCCAAAAATGCAAGTTTTATTTCTTTCGTCTTAAACACATCCCAAAGTCTTAGAGTCGTCTTTGAGTGCAACTCCTCCTCTGCAATGACAGAGAGTTGGTCTACCTCCTCTTCCAAACGATCAGGTTCATAGATCTTCGAAAGAACTGCTACAGCTTCTGCCTTGTCCCCCTGCAAAGACCAAATAACCCCCTCTCAATTCACAGAGTTGGATGCTTTGAGGACATTTCTACCAAGCACTAAATGAGAGGAAGATAGTTGAACAAACACACAAGAGCTGCTCAGTGGATGTACACTTTTGAGAAATAATGGATGTAGAGCGATGATTATGCAACAGGAATGGGCCCTAATTGTACAATATTTTTTCAAAGTAAACTCAATTCAAAAGGGCAGAGAAGAATCCCACTTGCAAAAAAAGCCAGCGAGGTGACTCAGGCAAGAACAGCATTAAACAAAACTGGATAACAGCTGGCACACCAGCAGCTCCAAGCATCCATCGCCATGTTCCAGGGACCTGCTCAAATCATGAATGAAATGTATCATAAAACAAGGAGCGAAAGGAATGATCGAGAAGACATAAATCAAAGCCATAATAAACAGCCTCGTGTAAAATGATTTTGCTTCATCACTCATTGTAAAGTTCTATAATGACTAGGAAAGGATACCGTCAATGAGAATTCTCTATACATTCCTTTTGGCATATCCAAGTAATTGCAAAAGTGTCATATTGATGGGTCTAAGGTTTTAGGCTTCTGCTTAACAAAGTTTTCACGGCAGTAATGAAAATTATAGATGACAAAATTATGCATTTCTATCTTCTTGAGGTTGGAGCAGTTCCAGTGGCAAGTAATATTACAAGCAATTCACAGGGAACTTCACATTGATATCTTATAGGAAACAAGACAGCTCTATTCTCTATACTGCTGCTTGATGAGATATCGGTACCATATGTCAGAGGCATGTTTGCTCATGACAATATGCGGAGAAGAAACCATCAATTATCGTAACACCAAGTGAAAATTTTGAAATGACCGAAAATTTGGGCATCAATAATCTGTTCCCATTCTCATGGGCTCACTTCCATGAACGTGGAAACTGAAATGTCAAACAGACGTACTGAACCATGATAGAAGGACCAAACAAAAACATTTCTCCTCTATCACTTGTTGCTTTTTAAGATGGAACTGCGCCAGATTTAAACCTGACGCAATAACAGTGCATAAGCTGAAAGAAGAGAGAATCTAACCTCTGTGAAAGCAAGATTGACAAGGTATGCAAGAAACTGTCCACTAGTTATCATAAGCACATTTGTGCTTACAAGGCCACCCCTTATTTCAGATGGAGATGCTTCAGCGATATACACTGGTGCAGTAACAGATGCAACCCCCACACCCAAGCCAACCAAGAGTCTCCCAAGTATAAGAACATAGGGATCAGGAGCAACAGCCATGACAATAGACCCAGCAACAAAGATCACATCAGCAAGCATGGTAGCTTTTTTACGCCCAAAAGAATCATTCAGCCAACCACCCACTGCAGCCCCAATAATAGCTCCGGCCACAGCCATACTGACAATCGTTTCCTGCAAGTGTAAGATTCACAAGCTCAAGCATGCCACCAATTAAAATGGGAGATTCAGCAATGTGGAATACCTGTAAGAACTCATTGTCATTAACTTTCTTAAAATCATCTCGGATATACAAGAGAGCTCCAGATATGACACCTGAGAACAACAAATTCAACATATTAGTCTGTCAGGTAATCGCCAATCGAATCAACCAAAGCAGAAATAAGGAAGACATTACAAAGCAGAAACGAGCAAGATTTTGCACTTAAAGATAAAAAGGTCTGGTATATGATTTAAACAGAAACATCCTACGGTAGAATCAGTCACTGGAGAAGTTGCCAAATGCAGTTTACTTAGATGATAGAAGTTTATACCTGTATCATAGCCAAACAGCAAGCCCCCTATCCCAGCACTTAATGTCAACCCAAGTACGTAACGGTTGCTGAAGTATGATAACTTTCTCTCAGGGCTAGCGTCCAACAATCCGGAACTCCCAGGAACAGAGATAATCGTCATTTTTTCAAAAGATCAACCTATGGTTGCGAGTGCGAAAATCCGCAGAGGAAGAATAAGTTGTAAGGCAGATAAAAAATTTGTACGCAATTCAACAGCCCCAACGCAAAGTCATTTGGGAGAGAACAAAATATTCTGGATACTCATACCCCCTTGAACTCCAGAATCTATCTCTAGAAACACAACCACAATATATTCATTTCTCCGTGAAGAAAGCCTTCACGTTTCACTTCAAGCCTCCACTGCCGGAGTCAGAAATTCGACCAAAGAATTGGCTGAACCGACGAAGAAGAAAACCCTTCGGCAATAGGCAACGAACTCCTCTATGTAAAAAGAACTCAGCTTCAGACAGAGACTTAAAATTGTAACTACAAAAAACCAAGAATGAACCAGAGCCCAATGTCCTCAAACCGACAGTATCATCACTTCAAGCTGCAGAGAACTCTGACCGAATTGAACAAAGGGTAGTTGCGAGTTGCGACTAGTGAAGCACAAGGGGAAATACGAAGCAGAAAAGACCTCCGCAGCAGACTGGAACGAAGTATTATCAGAAATGCCCAAATATAAACAAGCCCTGGTAGTGAAACGTTTCGATGCTGATGAGGACACCGAGTCTGATGAGAACGACGGCACGGATGCTTCTACAATGTTCCAAGCCGATAAGATGACTGGACCATCGCCATTTCTCACAGACAAAACATATATCGATCCTTTACAGTACAGCATTTCCGGAGGGCAAGAAATCCGATTGGAGCATTGCAGAGAAGAGAGGCCTAGATTTTTAAACCAGGACAAGCGCGGGGCGGGCCCTTCGTACCATATCTTTAAAAAGTACGGGTTGCTGTTTATTTAAGCAAAGGTGACTGACTGCACTGGACTACAGAAGATAAGGATTAAAGAGCAGAGCTGCATAATTTATTTGCGGTTTTCGTTTTATTTAGCACTTTCCTTGTAATCGGAAAACCTGCCAAAAGACACCATTTTTGGTTTTAATCACGAGCTTGACCATGACGGACTACAACGCCTTGCTGCGACTTTTCAGTGTTTTCACAGCTTCAGTGTTAAAGATAGCCGTCTCCATTGATTCACAGTCGAGCGAAAGGGAAAGCTGGATTGCTACAACCAGAAGACGTGTCCCCCCATCACGACGCCACAGCAGGTAACCAATGTGTCTGAAACTCTGAAAAGCTCTCCCTCCCTCTAGAAGTCAAATCATGGACACACCTTCGAACGATCCACTGGTAAAGAACACGAATGGCCAGGAATTTTAAGTTGAAATAGGGAACCTCAGCTTCGCCCAAAAAGATCAAAAGTTATTAATGAAGACGGTCTCCGAAATCGACTAGGGCGATGGATGATGGAGACTGGAGACTGGAGACTGGAGACTGGAGCGAGCAGGAAAGGCCTTATCCTCATTTTGTCGAAAACCTTGTGTGCGCCCGAAGCTGGCACGAACCCGACAACCCTTCGAAGTCGTAACACCGACACCACCAAACGTTCCATGGATACTCCCAATTCCCAAATCCCAACCACACACGGGGACATAAAGAGTTTAAGACAAATGGGCACCGTAATCTGCTGCTCTGTTTCCTCTCTCGCGGTCGCAGCTCTTAAAAGATTGCACGCCCATGGGAAGGAGACACAAATGAGGTTATTCTCCACGCATGCCATTAACATAAACAGTGATAGCTTCCCGAAAGCCGATTTCTCGTTGGTTTGATACGTTTATCGGTCTCTCCATCCATCCCTCACTGTTGTCGTCTCTCTGTAAAAATATGTTATTTTCGTAGAAACGAATGGAATGCGCCATGGCCGTCGAAATGACGGGACAAGGTGGTCTGTCGATTCTAGTAGTTTTGAATCTTTCGACGGGGTTCTAAGAAGCAACAAAAATCTGTCACCTGGATAACGAAGTTGGCATTAGGTGTCTTCGTTCCTGTCCAGGTCACGGGGAACAGTATGGATGAAGGGTTGAGAAAGCTTATCCATACTTCTTATTGTCCCTTCCCCCTTTCCCCGTCGTAATCCTGGTCCCTTCACATAATATTGGCAGGTTCTATGATATCTTCATCCGAGAATACATGGCAATTTCTCGAGGTAACCCAGGAATTAATGGACAGTTGGACGTGTTTAATTCATTCTCTGAATTTGGTCTGTGTTAGTTAGACTAGTTCGCCCCGAATTTGGACGAGGCTAGCTGCCGGCGGCCAACGTTGTCTCTCGAGTGTTGGCTTGGCCTTCAAAGTTCTGTCGTCATCCCTACCCACCATTGAAACAAACAAGAGGAAAGATCAACAGCTTTTCGCCCGACTATCGCAGCTCTCCAACTGTCCAACCAATGCATGTTCATTGTTCGAAACAAACTAATAAATAAATTGGGTTTCTGGATCGAGTATTTGAGATGAATCGTCCATCCACAAATGACTAGAATTTGGAATCATTTGATGCTTCTCAAATGGAAGTAAGAGAATTTGATCAGAACTTTGAGAAGAAACCCTGCTCGATAACTCAACAAGCAGCTCTACCTTATAAACCTAACCATGGACCAAGGAATTCCATGACCATGGACCAAGGAATTCCATGACCATGGACCAAGGAATTCCATGACCATGGACCAATCTGAAATGAAATGACTACCAGGCCTATTTCTCCTGCAGACGGAATAGCCCACTCTTATCTATCTATGTTCTATGATTCTGTGCTTCTTTGTGTCGAAAAAAAAAAGAGAACAAAATTTATATTATTCATTTATAATTGCCAAAAATCAGGAAAGTCAAAGGGTGATCGTTATAATCGCGTGGCTTGTGAGACCCAAGTTGGGTAATGAGTGTTATGTTGGGCCAACTTATTATGAAAGAGTTTAGGACTATTAATTTTCAGTATTTCATATGCTCTACCTCTTTTAATATATGAGTTAGTTATTAAGAGTGACTCATAAATTTTACCCATTTTAAGACGCCACTCTTATAAATTTCACTCTCAAGATTCTAAGAGTGTCAAAATCGCAAAAGATTCAACCATTGTATATTATTGTTTCACCGAAAATCCGCCGGTCCGCGAAGAGGTGCGATCGAGAGACTAATTCGATTTATAACAGAATAATTTTGTGTTACAATTTGGGTGTGAGTATCAGAAAATTGCGAGTACAATCTCCTAGTATTCCTTTGATTCGATCTCCGTTACAATTTTGGCGAAGTTGAAGTTTTTGGCGAAGAAACGTCAAAACAAGTTCTGGAACGAGTGTGCATGAACTGTTGTGGCTTTTGTCAGTCGGGCGGAGGTATACGTGCTCTGCGTGTATCGACTTGTGACGTTGCGGACGAACGTGTAGAGCTACTCCGGTTGAACTGTTGAGTTGCGACGGACTGCGAGTTGCTTGACTTCTATGGCTCGAAAGCTTCCACGCGTAGAGTTTCTTCTCGGTGAAGGAGTTTTCAAACCTTCGTTTTTTAGAGAGAAGCTCTATGCATGGAGTGATTTTTCGGCTAAAATGCTCTTGAATTCAATTTTTTCCAACCCCTGGAACCAAACGCTTCCGGCTATTTGTAGCTGGTCTTGTGTAGTGGTTGAAGAGTTTTCCTGGGAAAGGGGATCACGATCCCCTTTCTGCTGCTGTAGTTGAGATGAGAGGAGAACCGGTGAGTTTCTCCTTTTGGATCCCCCAAAAGAGGATCGCAACCTTTCTTGTTGGCAACCAGACTTAGTCGCTAACTCGTTTGAAGTAGCTGACTCATGCTGACATGGCGATGACTCAATGAGTTGTAGCTTACTCATGCTGACATGGCGATGACTCGATGAGTTGTTGCTGACTAGACGATGACTGTGTTGATGATGCGGCGAGACGAATGGATCCAGCGATGGGCTGTGATAGATGACTTCGAAAATCGACGAAGCCTACCCATGACAATCGCTTGCTGGATTGATGGGCGTTTGGGCTCGTCGAAATTGGGCTAGTCGCATTTTAGTGCATACAGATTGCCCCCTTCGAGACTTGACCGTTCAGAGAGAACGATCAAGTTTCGAATGTGAAAAAAGCACGTACGCGACACACACACACGCAACACTTTTTTGGGACCCTCTTACTCTTTTAGGGTCGTTTATTTTTTTTCCCGTGTACGTATCTTTTTCTGTCCTCTTACTCTTTAAGGACAATGTATATTTCTGTACACTCGTATTTTGTATAATTTATTATTATTATTATTATTTTTTGCCCTCTTGCTGTTTTAGGGCTGCATGAATTTTATTTTATTTATATATTTTTGTTTTCATATACGTATACATATAAGGATATACGTATCAGGATACGGAGAGGGAAAAGCACCTGAATTAAATTTGCTATGATGCCATGGTTGGAGACTGCTTCAATAGTCTAGAATTGGCGTTCTGACAATCTTCGGCGAGCTTGGCAGAATTTGTTTTGTGCAAGAGGAGAAGGAAGGCTGCTTAGATGGTCCCCGCCCAAGTGTGGCCGACTCATCCGGGCGAAATTCTCGCCTCAGAATTGAAATCTGGAGAGAGGGGAGTGTTGTGGGCCCCGCCCGTGGTCTTGACTCATCCGGCAAAATCTGCTTTGGAATGGAATTGAATGCTGAGGAGAGGGGAGAGCTACTGTGGGCCCCGCCTGGTGCTTGACTCATCCGGCAAAAATCTGCTTGGGCGGAATTGAATCGCACAGGAGAGGAGAGGGGAGTCATACTGTGGGCCCCCCCCCGAAAGTGGTGGCCGACTCATCTGGCGAAATTCTGCTTTAATGGAATTGAATCCCAAGCAGAGGAGAGGGGAGGCTGCGCTATGGGCCCCACAAGTGGGCCCCGACTCATCCGGGAGAAATTCTGCGGGCCAAATTCTACCCCACAAATTGCCGATGGAATTGAATCACAAGAAGAGAGAGAGAGCTGAGCTGCTATTGGGCCAGTGGCGGGTATACCGACTCATCCGGCGAAATTTTGCTTTGGCGAAATTGAATCTGCGAAAGTGGAAGAGGGAGCTGCACTGTGGGCCCCACCCTGCGTGGCGTTGACTCATCCGACGACCTTCTGCTTCGGTAGAATTGGTTGTAGCGCAGGAGGGAGGGGGAGTCAGGCGGTGGGCCCCCCCGCATGGCCCGACTCATTTGATGGATTTCTGCTTTGGCATACTTGACTGCAGCGCAGGAGAGAGGGGGTTGCGTTGTGGGCCCCGCCCCACGTATACCGACTCATCCCGTGAAATTCTGCCCGGCAAAATTGAATCTGCCACGGGGGAGGAGTGGTGATGCGTTAGGGCCCCTGCGTGGCCCGACTCATCCAATGGATTTGCCCCGGCGAGACTTGACTGCCAGCGGTGAGAGAGGGGTTGCGTTATGGGCCCCGCCCTACGTGGCGCTAACTCATCCAGCAAAATTCTGCTCCGGCGGAATTGAATCTGCGCAGGAGGAGATGGGATGCGTTGTGGGCCCCGCCCTATGTGGCGCTGACTCATCCGACGAAATTCTGCTTGGTGAATTGAATCAAGCAAGAGGAGGAGAGGGGAGGTTATTTGTGTGGCCAGGCCGCGTGTGGCCGACTCATCTAGCGAAATTATGCTTCGACATAATTGATTTTGTGCAGGAGAAGAGGTGAGGCTGCGTTGTGGGCCTCGCCCTAAGTGGCGTTGACTCCTCCAATGAATTTCTGCTTCGGCAGAATTGATTTTGCACAGGAGAGAAGGCAGACTGCGTTGTGGGCCCCACCCTGCGTGGCGCTGACTCCTCCAACGAATTTCTGCTTCGGCAGAATTGATTTTGCAAAGGAGAGAAGAGGTGAGGCTGCGTTGTGGGCCTCGCCCTGTATGCCGCTGACTCCTCCAACGAATTTTTGCTGATTTTTATCCTGCGCAAGAGACAGTGGGCCCTACCCTAATTGGCTTGGTGCCTTAAAAGTTGAATCTCAGCGACATGGAGGGCTTCCCCAGATTGTGCCTCCATAAATAAAATTAGTCTTGGTCAAACCTGCCTCGGTCGCTGGGGGTTTGAACTTCTGTGTCGGCTTGGCCCGGCTCGGTCGTCAGGGGGTTGGACTTCTGTTTTGGTTGCGTCCGGCTTGGTTGCCGGGCGCGAAGCTTTTGTTTTGACTCCTTGTGTGGTCGCTGGGCGTCGAGATTTCGATTCGACTGAGCCCGGCGAGTCGTTGGGAGGCAGACTTTCTGTGCTGGCGCACCCGGCGACGAAGCCGGGTGTGAGTTCTCTATTTTGGGTTGTGTGAACTCGACTTAATCGTCAACACATTTTTCTTTTGCGACTGCTTCTTTTTGTTGCTGCTTTTTTTTTTTGTTTGGCGACTGCTCCTTTTTGTCGCTTGCTTTTCCTTTGCGACGGCTTCTTTTTGTCGCGCTGCCTTTTTTTTTTGTTCGGAGAATTACTTACCTGGCTCCAATTGGCTGCGTCCGGCTCGACGGACGCATTGCTCCTGTTTTGGTTGCACCCAGCTCGGTCGCCGGGTGTTGGTTGGTCGCGGCCATCTTTGTTTCTGGTCGCGAGGGTTTGAACTGTGCTCGGCTCGATCGCCGGGCGCTTGTTCTATTGTTTTGATCGCGGTCGGCTATATGGCTGGTCGCGAAACTTTTGATTTTGCTTGGCTCGGTCACCGGGCGGTTTCTTTTGTTTTTTGCAGCGTTCGTCTCCCGTCCGACTCGATCGTCAGGCACTGGGGTCGAGTGTGCGGCGTCTGGTTCTTGTCGCCAGATGCTGATTTCTCCTTTTGGTCCTGCCCGGCTCCGTCGCTGGACACTGGAGCTTGATTTTGTTTGCCTCCGATTTAGTTGTTGGCCGTGAGGCTGTTGGTTTTGGTCGCGTCCAGCTCTGTTGCCGTGCGCGAAGCCTTTGGGTTTGTGTTCGGCTTGGTCGCCGAGGCGCAGTGATGTTGTTTTGGTTGCACCCGGCTCCGTCACCGGGTGCTACTTTTGAGCTGCGTTTGTCTTGAATGCAGCGTTTCTGTTTTGGTCGCACTCGGCTCGGTCACCGGGCGCGAAGATTTGCTTGTCGTGCAGTCTAAGAGGATTGGCATACCCTTTCGGTTTGCCCTCTCTCTTTTTTTTTGTTTCTCCTTTCTTTCTTTTTCATCGGCGATAGGTTTTTTTTTTTTTGTTTGTCGCCCCTATTTGTTTTTGACTTTGCTCTTTTCTATTTTTGTTTCTCCCCCCTTTTTTTTTTGTTTGCGACCTAGACTTCTCCATCCCCTGGTCACAAGGGACTTCGTTTTTTTTTTTTTTTTTGAATTGAGAGAGGAATGAGTTGTGTACCTGACTGTATTTTTCTCTGTCGCCGATGTCTACTACGCCGAATTCCTTCTCCTTCCTTGGTCTTACTATCTCAGATACTTCTGTTCTGGCGGACAGTGTTGCACGACGCTGCCTGCGGACTAGGGGCTTAGATAGACCAGAGAAGTCAATGTTGTTACCTCACGCCGAGTCTATTTTTGGCGGTCAATCTGTATCTGCGCCCACGCCCAAGAGTGTGCATGATTTGTGGAGCCGCCCCGTGGTCGAGGATGACCAGCTTTGTCATCAACTGAGTGAAGCATCCTCTCCTTCACGCCAAGCTGCGGGGAACGTTCTGTTAAGTCCTCTGCATAAGTTGGCTGCGTACACAGCGCTCGAGCTATCCATCCATAGCCCTCAGTTCGGCACTTGGGACGACTCAGACCCAGCACCGGTTTCTTTTCCTGCGCATGTACCTTTTTATTTTGAATGGGCTTGCCCGCAATCCATGCTTCTGTCTTCACCTATCGGTGTTCCCCTCACGTGATCCATTCCTTCTTAGAGTTGTGGTGCCCGGCGACGAACACAATTTTCACTCGAGGTGGGGAGTTGTCGATTTCTTTATGGGACTTGCACCACCTTTGTGGATTGCCCATTTCAGGTTCGATCTATGATGAGGTGGTTCCGATGGTAGCTGACTTTACTGCCGTTCGGGCTTTACCATTGCCGGAGAGTGTACAATTTCTACTGCTGGCATTTTCTAGTTCCGCACCGAGGAGGGTGTCCTTCCTTCTTCTGACCCTTGGGTTGATTGCAGCAAGATGTTGGGGTCCCGTAATCGAGATCGTTCGGCTACTCAAAATCAGGTTCTTGTTGAACTTGGTGTACCCGAGGCCCTCGCAGATGAGGTGTACTTGGCAGCATTCCTGGCGCTATGGCTATTCCACTGTGTAGTACCTGTGCCGGGCAGCGCTCTGCGACCTGATATTTTCAAGATGGCCTGTTTTATGGCGAGCGGGACTAGAGTGGGCTTAGCTGGGGTGGCTCTAGCGCATCTCTATCGGGGTCTCAGCGTGTTCTCAACAGGTCGCATAGCTTGGCCGTTCCTTTGTGTCTGGTTGGCGCAGCGTTTTGGTGTCCATGGTGCAGATCCCAGTGAAGGCGTTCGTCCCCTCATGATGGTTTATCGAAATCCGGAGCTCGTCCAGCGTTGTACTCCGACTGAGGCTCGTGCACTGTTTTGGAGGGACGCTATTAAGACCTGGTATCTTGCCAAAGCCCTTCGTCCTGGCACCCTTCTCGATGCGAGAGGTCATATGGCTTCTTCGATCGAATCAGATTACATTTTGTGTAGTCGGCCGACTTTTTTGGTTTACCGGCAGCGTGACACTCTGGCGATGGAGCCTTACAGTCCGCATAGGTTTGCGTGGCAGTTTGGCTATTGCCAAGATCTACCTGGTGTGCTCACTTCTGGCCAGCGCAGGGCAAATTCTCTTTCTGCACTTCTAGAGATGTGGCGGATCAGTGTCGTGAGACCTTTTGGTCATGTGGAAGTGCCAATTTTTTTGGGCGCCGACGTCGACCCCGACGTCACACTGAGTTTTAGGGAGTCGTGGATTGAGCACGTAGTCCCTCTCTTTGAGGTATGTAAGCCTTCACTTTCTTTCTCTTCAATTCTTTCTTTCTTGTTTCTAATGGTTCCCTCTCCCCCCCCCCCTTTTTTTTTAGCACAAGTGGAAATGCCTCACTCAAGTTCGTGCGCCGACAGGGGCTGATCCCTGTTCTCAGTCCGAGTTGCTGCGAGCGCAAAGTGATGACGATGCAGGAGGTCGTGATCAAATAACTCTCCGACCACGTCATGAGCAGCCAGCATCCCCTAAGGCCAAGAAGGGCAAAGCTAAGGTTAAGCAACCACGGCCGAAAGTAGCGACGAACAAGTTATTGGCTCCAAAAGGTGTGGTCAAGACGAAGGGTATTGTACTGAAGGAACCGTCTTTTTCAAGGGAAGAGTCTGAGCTGGTTGTCCTTGGCTTGTCAGTGCCTTAGGTTCCAGCCTCTAAAGTGAAAAAGAAAGCTCCAACAAAACGGAAGTTGCCCGTTCAATCTCCGATTTTTACTCCTCCGCCATTCCAGAAACGCCTCCGGAGTGGTGTTCCCCAGCAGTCCGAGAGCCTATCCTTAGTCCCTATCACTTCAGTTTCCCAGTCGGACCAACCCGAACCTTTGGCGACTTCGACTCCTCTTCTTCTACCAGGTCCGTCTCACGGGACTACTGGAGGGTCATCGACTATCAACACGCAGGAAGGCCGACTCAGTTCGACTTTGGAGGAGCCTCTGGATCTCTCTGGGTTGGAACTCCCTCATCACTTAACGCTAGCCGAGGAGGATCGTGTCTCGTTGGCAGACCTTGTTGGCATGCGGTTTAGTGAGGACCTCCCCATGTCGTCTATTGCTGGTCGTGCCGATGGAGTCGTTAAGGATCATACGACAGTGGTTGTCGATGATACATTGCCCCAGGCTGAGGCAGTGGTAACCGTAGATAGAGTCGCGGTCACCAAGGTAGCTCAAGTAGCTGCCCCCAGTTCCTCTCGTCCCATCCCTGCAACTCCGGTTGCATAGATTCAGCCTCCGATTGAGTCTCTGCCTTTGAATGGTGGGGAGCCGTCGTCAGCCATTCAGCCACCCGGTAGTGAGCATTCGACCTCATCGAGGCCTTTATCGGTAAGTACCGATTTCTCTTCTCCTCCCCTTTTTTCATGAACTTTTCATCTTTCTCTCTTTTTTTTTTTTTTTTTTTTTTTTTTTATTTTTGAACTTGTAGACTCTGTTTCTGCAGGGGTCCTCGAGACGTCCTTCGGCGAGGACAAGGCTGAAACTTCAGAAGGCGGCTTTGGGGTTGTGGGAGGACTTCGTCAAGACGGATCTCTTGCCATCCAGCGATCTGTGTTCACCCGAGTTGATAGAGGATACTCACATTTTCCTAGAGAATTTGAAGGAAGTGGATATTGACACCTCTACATTGGAGCAGTGGGTTGGGGATTTTGCATCTGGAGCAGCTCGGTTTCAGCATTTACACCGTTCACTGGAGGGGAAGCTCACTCTGGAGGAACGCCGAGTTGCGGAGGCTGAGCTTACTCAGGCTTGCCAATGTGTGGCCGACCGTCGCGATCAAATAGCTGCTGGTTTCGATCAAAATCTGATGGCTCAGAAGGCTGCCGAAAAGGAACGAAAGCGACTTCATGAGCAGCTTGCTCTAGTTTCAGCTCGCCTTGACACTTTGGATGCACAAATTGCGAATGAGAAGAGACAGCTTGATGCGAAAAACGAGGAGGCTACCATCGTTCGTCGACGTTTGGCTGAGGTTCGAGCTCGGCCTACTTTCAGCGAACAGGAAGGACGAGAGTTGTCTGACGCCCGAGCTGAAGTGATCCGATTGAAGGGGTGGGTTGCCGGTTTTGAGCTCCCGCGGCTCTGAGGTCGTCCTTTTCCTTTCTTTTTTTTATGAACTATTTGCTACCTCTTCCTTTTTTTTGTTGTGAGGCTTGCATTGTTCTCATCACACATGTATTTTTTTTTTCAATGAGAAGTACTCTCTTTTATTTGACTCTCTCTTTTTTTTTTTTTTTTTTTTTTTTTTTTTTCGCTGCCCCTTCATGGGTAAAATCGTTTGAGAAATTTACCGTTCGTTATAGGCAGCTCCAAACCATTTGAGGTGACGAGCTTATAGGCGCCATTGGTGTAGGCCTCCTGTATCACATACGGTCCTTCCCATTTCGGCGCGAACTTGCCCCTAGTTTTGCTCGTAAAGGGCATTGGTTGTCGGACTGCAAGCACGAGGTCGCCTTTCTGGAATGACTGAGCCGTACCTTTTTGTTGAAGGCTCATGTCATTCGAGACTGGTAGCACTCGAGACGTTGTTGTGCCTCGAGTCGTTGCTCGTCAAGCAACTCAAGTTCTGCGAGCCGCAATTGAGCGCATTCCTCTGTCGTGAGCCCTTCTCTAATAGTAATGCGCAGAGAAGGAAGTTGTACTTCGAGATGGAGCAATGCTTCGGTGCCGTAAACCAGCGAAGATGGGGTCAACTGGGTTGGCGTTCGAAACGACGTTCTGTATGCCCACAAAGCTTCGCCAAGCTTTTTGTCCCAGCTCTTTTTGTTGGCGTCGATTGTCTTCTTCAGGATTTTGCAGAGCGTTTTGTTGAAAGCTTCTGCGAGTCCATTGGCTGCCGGGTTGTAAGCCGACGATGTCCACTGTTGTATGCAAAATTTCTCGCAGAAGCGATCCATGACTTTGTTTTTGAATGACGTACCGTTGTCCGTCATTATGTATTGGGGAACTCCGTATCGGTAGATAATTTGAGTTTCAATGAAGTCAACGACGGTGATGGCTTTTACTTTTCGGTAGGCAGTAGCTTCGGCCCATTTTGAGAAGTAATCGGTGGCAGTCAAGATGTATTGCCGGTTGGAGTCAGATTTAGGAGTGATGGGACCAATGATGTCCATCCCCCAAGCTTCGAATGGCCATGATGCGACCGTTGGGTGAAGTGGTTCCGGCGCCTGGTGTATATAATCGGCATGGAGTTGGCACTGTTTGCAAGTTCGAGCCATTTTGATGGCGTCTCTGAGCATTGACGGCCAGTAATAGCCGAATCGCTTGACTTGTAGATGGAGCTTCGGGCCAGCTTGGTGCGCGCCGCAAATTCCACTGTGTGTCTCTTTTAGCACTTGCAGTCGCTCTTCTTTTGATAAACATCAAAGGAGAAGACCTTCATATGACCTTCGGCAGAGTACATCGTTGATGAAAACGTACTTTGGAGCTGCTCGGCGAATCTGGACTCGCGCCAGTCTCCCGTTGTGTTTTGGCTGGCCGAGATAGGAAGAGATTCTTCTATCTCTTCTATCTGTTCTTCTTTCTGTTTCTTCCTCGACCGGTGGAGGGATTACCCATCATTCGCAAATGGGGACTTGCCTCGGCCGTTCATCGAATTGCGCTAGGCTGGCCGCAATTCCAGCCAATGCGTCGGCTAGCCCATTTTCGGATCGATGAACATAGTGGAGTGAGGCTTCCGAAATTTGGGCCAAAAGTTCACCTGCATGTCTCCATAATGGCACGAGTTCTGGTTTCTTTACTTCAAACTCCCCTGTGAGTTGCTTGATGACCAGAGCCGAGTCGCCGTAGTTGTTTAACTGCGCTTATTTCATCTCGACCGCCATGCCAAGTCCAAGGAAGATAGCTTGATACTCCGCTTCGTTGTTCAAACAATTTTGAGTAAGAACGAACGATTACGGGATCAGGTCCCTTCTTGGTGAAACGAATAGAACTCCCACGCCGGCTCCGTTTCTTCGCGCAGCGCCGTCAAAATACGTCTCCCAATGGGGAAGCACTCCGACCAGGAAGATTTCTTTGTCTCGGAACTCTTCTGTTAATTCCCATTCAGCCGGCACCGGGTGGTCGGCCAAGAAATTTGCCAGTGCTTGGCCTTTGATTGCGCGTTGTGGCACGAAGTTAATTTCGAACTCAGAAAGGAGCAACACCCATTTTGCCAGTCGACCAGAGAGGATTGGTCGCGACATGATGTATATTAAGTTCGTCGAATGCGCTAGGAGATAGTGCCAAAGCATTTGAATTGCGAAGATGAGTGCCAGACAGGTCTTCTCAATCGGCGAATAGTTGAGTTTGACACCCACCATTGTTCGGCTCAGGTAGTAGAGAGAGCATTCTTTGTTATCCTCATCGCATTGAGCCAACAGAGCTCCCACCGATTTCTCCTGTGCTGTGATATACAGCAGTAACGGTTTGTCGACAATTGGAGCGACGAGCACTGGCGGCTTGGTGAGATACGCCTTTATGTTGTTAAAGGCGTTTCGGCAAGACTCGCTCGAACGGTGTACCCTTCTTCAGTAGGCAGCTGAATGGCTGGCATCTCCCGGCTAAATTCGAAATAAAACGCAGAATAAATGCCAAGTGGCCTTGGAAGCTCTTGAGTTTGGAGACGTTTCTAGGCTCCGACATCTTTTGAATGACATCTATTTTTGACTGGTCGATTTCGATCCCTTTGTGATGCACGATGAATCCCAGGAATTTGCCCGAGGTGACGCCAAATGCACACTTCAACGGGTTCATTTTGAGCTGAAACCGTCTCAACCTTTCGAACACTGACCTGAGGTCGAGAAGATGGTTTGCCCTCTGTTTTGTTTTCACACCAAGTCATCAACGTAGCATTCGACGCGCTTGTGCAAGAAGTCATCGAAGATGTTTTGCATTGCCCTCTGGTAGGTCGCGCCGACATTCTTGAGTTCGAACGACATCACCTTGTAACAAAAGATGCTTTTGGGTGTGCGAAATGCGGTCAGCTCCTCGTCTTTTGGGTCCATCCGAATTTGGTTGTAGCCGGAGGACCCTTCCATGAAGGATAGAGCTTCGTGGCCTGTCGTCGCATTGACCATGAGCTCGGTTATTGGCAGAGGGAAGTCGTCCTTCGGGTATGCCTTATTCAGGTCGCGAAAGTCGACGCAGACCCGGATTTGGCCGGTCTTCTTCTTGACAGGCACGATGTTTGCGATCCAGGACGGGTACTTCACCTCCCTGATGAAATTTCCTGCGATCAATTTGTCGACCTCCTTTTCAATTTCTGGCACAAGTTCTGGTCGGAATCGTCATTGCAACTGTTTGACTGGAAGAACAGAGGGATGGATTGCAAATTTGTGAACTGCAACCCGCGGGTCGAGACCAGGCATCTCCGTGTAGTTCCAATCGAATATGTCGGGATATTCGGGAAGTAGCGACATGTACTCGACGTCTTCTTCGGCTGACAGTGAAGCACTGAGGAATGTCGGCCTCGGATCTTCTGTTGTGCCCAAGTCAACTTTCTTTAATTCATTGACTATTGACTCACCGCCTTCCTCGAACGAAGCCGGGGCCTCCTTTAGGACGAATTCGTCCTCTTCTTGATTGTCGTCGGAGATGGAGATGTGGTTCACCATAACCGAATCATATGCACGAGCTTGTGCGATAGCTACCTTCAAGGTGTAAATAATTACTGGGCTCGAACCATTCTTCTTTTTCGTCGGAGTTTGGCCGACTGAAACATGATGAACATCTGCTGATGACTTTCTGGTTATTTTGACCGGCTTCGTCTGAGCTCTGTAAATTTTGATCGGCTCCTCCTTCTGGTAGCCGAGGCCTAGGCAACCTTGATTGATCCGATGACCTTCGTTTCTCAATTTCTCCTATTCTGGAGTGAGAACCGGTAGAGTGACGGGTGGTTTCTCATGGATTTGATCTTTTGTAAGATTTCCACCGACTCTGGCCATCAGTCGGTACGCGTTCGGGTCGAAACCTTCGTTCAAGCGTGTGGACGACAACTGCTGCTGGTTCGGGAATTGCTTTACAACGCTTCGTTCCTCCAATTTTGGCAGAGGAAGCGTGACTTTTTCTGGCAAAGGGGTCGGCTGAATTTTGTGACAAACGACTAAGGGAGCTTCTCCTTTCTTCCTTTGCGATTGTGGGATATATCGCAAGATGGGTACACTGCGTTGCGTTGGCGGTGGAGTTGTTGCGGCCGGTTTGTGGCCTTGTACCGGCTGGCTGTTGTTCGTAGGCTGTTTTAGAGACACGACTTGCGTCGTGATCTGTTTTGGGGACGCGGCTTGCGTCAGTTGTTTGGACGACACGACTTGCATCGGTTGTTTGGACGATGCAGCTTGCGTCGGAGTGCTCTTGGTATTTGACGCCTGGTTTGACCAAGGTGACAATTTGACTGTCGGTCTGGTCGTCAAATAGAATTTTACGTCTGCAAACGACGCCTCAGCCTCTGTGAATGGACTTTCATCGGCGTACACCGTCTTTTGCTCGCCGTTCTCCCAATATTTGAAGCATTGGTGCAATGTGGATGGTACAACTCCGTTTGCGTGAAGCCATGGTCGACCCAAGAGCAGATTATAAGATGTTCTTGAGTCGATCACTTGAAATGGAGTTTCAGCCACCATGTCGCCGATATGCATTTTGAGGTTGGTCATGTCGAGCGTTCTCTGGCCTTCCCGGTTGAAGCCTTGGATGAGGAGACAGCTCGGATAGAGGTCGCCAGCAGAGAGGCTGACATTCTTCATCGTGCAAATCGGCAGAATGTTGATTGCGGATCCACAATCGACGAGGATACGGTTGATTTTGTGGTCTCTAATGTAGCCAAAGACGAATAACGGTCTGTTGTGATTCTTTGTCCCCTACTGCGCGTCCTCTTCTCGAAATGTGATACACGATGGGCATGAGACAACGAGTGCTTCCTCTGACTTTGCCAGTTGCGGGGAGGATTGTGCATCTTCTTCCTCCTTTCGACAAGGTGGAGTTAGCCCGACTTTCGGCAAGTCTTGCTTCCTCCTAAGCAGCATCTCAACCTCGGCTTTGAGTTCCTCTGGTTTATCGAGGACCCGAATTAGAGCTTGTCTTGACCGAATGGCCAAATAGAGATCATCTTCTATCTCGTTAAGTGGCAAGATTTGCTTGAGAGACGTCTCGAGGTCGTTGCATTAGACGACCGGTCTTTTGCCTTTGTCGTGTGATGTTGTATGCTCGGGAGGAGCTGTTGAGCAGATCGCCACCGGCGAGGAACTCCTTTGGGAAGAACTCCGCCAATGTGATGGGTCTTCTTTTCTTTTTTCTTGCCCCCTGGACGTTGGTCCCGGGAGCTTTCTTTGGCGTTTTGCGGCTTTTTTGTTTGGCCGTTTCGCCTTTGTTCTGGTGTTCGCCGGTGCAGATTCGATTTCTCGGATAGGCTTCTTTCTCCGGGTGACCAGGATCCACCCCTCTGCGTCGGCAGCAGCTAGTTCACGGGGTGCCAGTTTTGGTGCGACATTAGCTGGTGGTCGTCTGTTGCTGTGCGGTCGGTTAGAGGGACCGGATTTTGGACGGTACTCCTTGTTTGGGACCTGCTGCTTGTTTGGCCGAGTTTGCCGGTTAGACTCGGCTTGGATGGAGATGGCATGTGAGGAGGTTGTATTTTCAGCTCCGATTTCGATGCGGCCTTGAGCCGCTAGCTCCATGATCCGATCCTTCAAGACGAAGCATTTCTCCGTCGGGTTCCCGACCAATCGATGATATTTGCAGAAGTTCGGGTCCTTGCTCTTGGATAGGTCGCCAGGTCTTTTGATTTCTGGCAATTTGAGCAGTTGATTGTCGAGCAACTGGTCTAGCATGACGGCGACATCCGCGTCAGCGAACGGGTATGTCTTGGCCTGCCGTTCCTCGAGCGAAGGCCTCCGGTACATGCTCCCGGTTAGTTGTCATGGGAGGTAGGTTGCCTTGACTTTGCTTCCGACCTTGATGGACTCAAAAGCATTCGTCGCGAAGGAAGATTTTGGTTTCTCCTTCGTGTCTTTAGGCGCGGTCGCGGCTGGTGCCTTCCCCTTTTGTGAGGGTCGGCAGAAGAGGATCCTTCTTCTCCTCGTTCTTCCATAAGGTTCTCCATGTTATGAGCTTCTGTCGCAAGCTCTTGAAAGTCAGCCGGCCTCCGACTGCGAATGTAGCACAATAGTTCCCATTGTATTCCTCGAGAGTACATTTCAATTTCTGCCTCGAGAGAGAGATTCGAGCTTTCTTTGCAGTTTAAACTCAAGTTCCTCCACCGGTTGATGTAGTCAACCACCTTTTCGCCCTTCTTCTGTTTGAGATTGGCAATTTCAACCAGTGTAACAGTGCGCCGAGTACTGTAAAATCGGCTGAGGAACACGCGCTCCAGTTGTTCCCAGCTGTCGATAGACTCCTGGGGCAGCTCCATGTACCAGTCGAAGGCATTTCCCTTCAATGACCGGCCAAACTGCTTCACCAACAAGTCGCCATCGGTGTCGGCGTTGTTGCAGGTCTCAATAAAGTGGGCGACGTGCTGTTTGGGTTGCTCGCCGCCGTTAAATTGCTGGAACATCGGAGGAAGGTAGCCCATTGGCATTGGAATATTTTGGATCCTCTGCGTGTAGGGCCTCTGGTAGGCGACAAATTTGTTGTCACCCGAGCTGTTCCGTACAGCACAGTTGATTAGCTCGGTGACTGCGTCGATGGTGAGAGGAGTCGGATTTGCTTCGGCTCGGCCTCTGCGGATGGTTACTGGTGCGACGGGAGGCAGCTCATCATCGGAAGAAGGCTCTTCTTGCGGTGGTCCGGCTGAACCACTGGTAGTCGTCCGGTTTTGGTCGACTTCTTGAGAAACGCCACCAGAGTTGTTAGTGGTCGTGCCCATTTCGAGCCGTTCCAAGATCCTCACGATTTGGAGGTCGCGAGCTGCGAGTTGCGCGTCTTTAATACGCAGTTGCTCGCTTTGTTCTATGAGTGCAGCCTGCATTTCGGCAAGTTGCTCTTCTACCGTCTTGGCCGATGTTGTCATCGCGGCCATCTTGACGGTCTGCGTCGGCGAAGTTGTTCCCGAACCAGATCGAAGTGTTGAGATTTTGACCGGCAACTGCATTGGGGAAACGGTTGTCGGCGTTCTCGATTGTGGAGTAGTTGCGGTGGGCGACCGGCTTGCGGTGGCGGTCGCCGATGAAATTCAGCATGGAGGAAGATGTGATGTTACGACAGGGGAGATCGTCGGTGTCTGTCGGTGAGGTGAGCGAATGGGCGGTGGACCCGCTGTTGCATTGAGTGCGGCTAAGAGGTCGTGTGAGACCATTACGACCGGTGAGCTATCCAGGGCTGTCGCTCAGACAGACGGAGGAGGGAGGGCGATGAGTGTGTTCTCGCCGCGGAGGAGGAAGAGATGCCCCCATGTTGCTCGTATCGCTGCACCAAGGTAGGGACGATAGAGCTTCTTCGCGATGGCGGCGACTGGGTCGGACTAACATTCGGGCTGCGAGGAGGAGGTGAGGCAGGGGCAGCCAAA
Source organism: Aristolochia fimbriata (assembly GCA_019845555.1). NCBI lineage: Eukaryota > Viridiplantae > Streptophyta > Magnoliopsida > Piperales > Aristolochiaceae > Aristolochia > Aristolochia fimbriata. The sequence continues at coordinate 20,948,138 of CM034081.1, forward strand.
TATGTTGGCCTGGCCATCGCTGGCATCAATTTGGCGGAGGCTGCAGATGGTTTGATTGAGGCCGCGGTAGCCTGTGGTACGAACACGGCGCTTGGGCGATGTGCGTCTCGCATGAAAGGAGCTTGTCCGGTGGACAAACTCCTGGCCAAGGCCCTTGTAATTGGGCGAGTGGCCGGTGGTGGAGAGGTGGGAGCGCGGAGGTCGGCCGGATATGCGGCAGCTGGTCCGTGAGCTCCTGCGGTTGAGCTTGCAGTCACGGCAGGGCGTGGCTGAGCAGAGCTCGAGGAGGCAGTTTGCTTGCCCTGTTGTTGTTGTTGTTGTTGTTGTTGTTGTTGTTGCCGTTGTTGGCGTTGCTGGCCATGGCTGAGGTTGAAGATTTTTTTGTGGACGAGGAAGGAGATAAGAGGTAGAAAAGGTCTCACCGGGCGTGCCACATCTGTTTCACCAAAAATTTGCCGGTCCACGAAGAGGAACGACCGAGAGAGTAATTTGATTTATAATAGAATAATTTTGTGTTACAATTTGGGTGTGTGTCAGAAAATTGCGAGTACAATCTCCTAGTATTCCTCTGATTCGATCTCCGTTACAATTTTGGCGAAGTTGAAGCTTTTGGCGAAGAAACGTCGAAACGAGTTCTGGAACGAGTGTGCACGAACTGTTGTGGCTTTTGTTGGTCGGGCGGAGGTATATGTGCTCCACGTGTATCGACTTGTGACGTTGTCGGCGAACGTGTTGAGCTGCTCCGGTTGAACTGTTGAGTTGCGACGGACTGCGAGTTCCTTGACTTCTATGGCTCGAAAGCTTCCGCATGTAGAGTTTCTTCTCGGCGAAGGAGTTTTCAGACCTTCGTTTTTTAGAGAGAAGCTCTATGCATGGAGTGATTTCTCGGCTAAAATGCTCTCGAATTCGATTTGTTCCAACCCCTGGAACTAAATGCTTCTGGCTATTTGTAGCCGGTCTTGTGCAGTGGTTGAAGAGTTTTCCTGGGAAAGGGGATCACGATCCCCTTTTTGCTGCTGTAGTTGAGATGAGAGGAGAACCGGGGAGTTCCTCCTTTTGGATCCCCCAAAAGAGGATCATAGTGTTTCTTGTTGGCGACCAGACTTAGTCGCTAACTCGTTTGAAGTAGCTGACTCATGGGTGTCTGCTGACTCATGCTGACATGGCGATGACTCGATGAGTTGTTGTTGACTCATGCTGACATGGCGATGACTCGATGAGTTGTTGCTGACTAGACGATGACGGTGTTGATGATGCAGCGAAACGAATGGATCTGGCGATGGGTTGTGATAGATGACTTCAAAAATTGACAGAGGCTACCCACGATAATCGCTTGCTGGATTGATGGGCGTTTGGGCTCGTCGAAATTGGGCTGGTCGCATTTTAGTGCATACAATTATCTTTCGTACTTTGTATATATTTGTATGCACCAAAATGTGCATGGCCAAAATTCAACAAGTCCAGGAGTCCACTAATCCAGCAAACAAGGTTCGTGGACAAGCCTCGACGATTCTCAAGGTCATCCGACACAGCCCATCGCCAGAGCCACCCATCTCGTCGCATTATCGACACAATGAGTCATCTTACATCCATCATCGACTCAATGAGTCATCGTCTAGTCAGCAATGACTCGGTGAGTCATCGCCACATCAACATGAGTCAGCATACAGTCATCTACCTCAAACGTGGAGATAAAAACCTAGAAAAAGGGGTACGATCCTCATTCAAGGGATCTCAACAGAGGAGCTCCTGGTCCTCCTCCCATCTCAACTACAACAGTAGAAAGGGGATCGTGATCCCCTTTCCCAGGCAAAATTCCTCAACAACTATACAGATTGGCTACAAAAGGCCAGAAGTTCCCTGTCCTAGGGGTTGGAAAAATTTGAAGATCGATAGCCTTCTTGCCGAGCAGAAAATACACTCGCGGAAGTACTAAAAACCAGAGAAGTTCAGCACTCGCAGACCGTCGTTCAACAGTTCGACTGGAGCAGCTCTACACGTTCGCCGGCAACGTCACAAGTCGAAACACACGGAACACAAATACTTCCGTCCGACCGACCAAAGCCACACCAGATCGTGCACACTCGTTCCCAGAACTCAACTTCGACGTTCTCGCCAGAAGCCGAAACTTCGACAATTCACACGGAGATCGAATCAGAGGAAGCCTAGGAGAGTGAACTCGCATTCCTTGATATTTATACCACACCCTGTAAACACAAATTATTCTAAAGTAATCGACATATTCTCTCGGTCGCGCCTCTTCACGGACCGGCGGATTTTCGATGAAACAGATTTGGCATACCCGGCGGGACATTTCCTACCTCTCATCTCCTTCTCCGTCGAACCAAAAAAAAAAAATCCAACCACAGCCATGGCCAACAACGCCAACAACAACAACAACACCAACAACGGGGGCAAGCAAAAATCGCCTCATCGAAGCTCGCTCAGCCACGCCCCATCTTTGTGGATCGCAAGCTCGACCACCGGAGTTCGAGGATCGACAGCCGCATCTCCGCCAACCTCCGCTCTCCGACATCTCCTCCACCTGCCACCGCCCACTTACAAGGGCTATGGCCAGAAGTTTGTCCACCGGACAAGCTCCATTTATCTTGACGACGCCGTCAACTTCTTCGTGAAACAGGCCTCGGGCTACGCGACCAAACTGATGTCGGCGATGGCCAAGCCAACATATTTGGCCATCGCCACCTCTCCTCCTCCTCGCAGCCTGACTGCCAGCCCGACGCAGTCATCGCCATCACGAAGAAGTTCCATCGTTCCCACTTTGGTGCAGCGATACGAGCAAAGCGGGGCATCTCCTCTCTCTCTGCCGCGAGAACACACTCTGTGTCGGCTTCCTCCCGTCTGATGAGAGAACATCATCGACAGAACAACTTCGCCCGGTTATGTTGGTCTCACCACGACCTCCTAGCGCTCTCAACGCAGCAGCTGGTCCACCACCCCTCCGCTCACCTCGCCCGGCCGGGGCGTCGGCGATCTCCCCTGCTGCCGCATCGCCCATCCCATCTCGCCGACTCTCACCAATGGCCGCCACCGCAAGCCAGTCACCTCCCAGAGTCACATTCCGCAATCAACCTACGACTGGTTCCTCTGACCGGTCCCCCACCTCTCCAATGAAGTCACCGACGACGACTTCATATCTCCAAGTTGCGTCAAGAACAAATACTCCGACGCAAACCGTCAAGATGGCCGCAATGACAACTTCGGCCAAGACTATTGAAGAACAGCTTGCCGAAATGCAGGCCGCCATAAAGGAGCAAAGCGAACAGCTGCGCATAAAAGATGCGCAACTCGCAGCCCGCGATGCTCAACTAGCAGCTCGTAATGATCAAATCGTAAAGATGTTTGAACGGCTTGAAATGGGCACAACCACCCATAACACCGGTGGCGTCTCTCAAGAAGTCGACCGAAATCGGCCGACCACCAGCGCCTCAGCCGAGCTACCGCAAGAAGATTCTTCTTCTGACGACGAGCTGCCGCCCGTCGCTCCAGTGACCATCCGCAGAGGCCAACCCGAATTGGATCTGTCCGCTCTCACACTCGATGCCATTACCGAGCTCATCAACCGTTCGGTACGAAATAACGCTGGCGACCACAAATCAGTCGCCTACAAGAGACCGTACACAGAGAGGATCCAGAACATCCCAATGCCGATCGGTTACCACCCTCCCAAGTTTCAACAATTTAACAATGACGGTCACCCAAAACAACACGTCGCTCACTTCATCGAAACTTGCAATAACGCCGGCACCGACGGCGACCTGATGGGGAAACAATTTGGCCGGTCGTTGAAAGGAAATGCCTTCAATTGGTACATCGAGCTATCCCAAGAGTCGATTGACAGCTGGGAGCAGCTGGAGAGCGAATTCCTCAGTCGTTTCTACCGCACTCGGCGCACTGTAACACTAGCCGAGATTGCCAATCTAAAACAGAAGAAAGGCGAAAAAGTGGTCGACTACATCAACCGATGGAGGAACCTCGAGCCTCAATTGCAAAGAAAGCTCGAATCTATCTCGAAGCCGAAATAGAAATGTGCTCACGGGAATGCGATGGGATCTGCTCTCGTTACATACTGAGCCAGCAGTCGAAAAGATTTCCGTGAGCTCGCAAATGTAAGCTCACAATATGGAAAACTTGATAGAAGAACGAGGAGAAGAAGGATCATCTTCCGCCGACCCTCGCAAAAAGGGGAAGGCACCTGCTGCGACCACGCCCAAAGAAACGAAAGAGAAATCAAAATCCTCTTTCATGACAAATACTTTCGAACCGATCAAAGTCGGAAGTAAGGTCAAGCCGACCTACCTCCCACGATAATTGACGGGAGGCTTCAAGAAGCTGACACTGGAAGAACGACAGGCAAAGACATATCCCTTTGCCGACGCCGACGTTCCCATCATACTCGATCAACTGCTTGACAATCAACTACTGAGGCTGCCAGAAATCAAAAGACCTGGCGACCAATCCAAAAGCAAAGATCCAAATTGTTGCAAATACCATCGACTGGTTGGGCACTCAACGGAGAAATGCTTCGTCTTGAAGGACCGTATCATGGAGCTGGCAGCGCAAGGCCGTATTAAAATTGAAGGAGCTAAAAACACAGCCTCCTCATATGCCATCTCCATCCGAGCCGAGCCGAACCAACAGACTCGGCCAACCAGGAAGCAGATCACAAAGAAGGAGTACCGACCAAAGCCCGGTCCCTCTAACTGACTGCACAATAACAACAAACGACCACCGGTTAAGGTTGCACCAAAACCAACACCCCGAGAAGCAGCTGCAGCCGACGCAGAGGGGTGGATCCTGGTCACCCGGAGAAAGAAGCATGTTCGAGAACTAGAACCTGCACCGGCGAATACCAGAACGAAGGCGAAGCGGCTAAATAACAAAGCCGCGAAGCGCCAAAAGAAGACTCCCAAGACCAACGTCCAGGGGGCCAGCAAAAAGAAAAGAAGACCTGTCACATTGGCGGAGTTCTTCCCGAAGGAGTTCCTCTCACCGCTCGCAATGGTGGCGACCTGCTCAACAGCTCCTCCCGAGCAAACAACAACAAAAGAGAAGGGCAAAAGACCAGTCGTCGAATGCGACGACCTCGAGACGTCACTCAAACAAATTTCACACCTCAATAAGACAAAGGACGATCTCGACCTGGACATCAGGTCAAGACAAGCCTTAATCCGAATCCTCGCCAAACCAGAGAACTCAAAGCTGAACTCGAGACGCTGCTGATGAGAGAGCACGATCTGCCAAAGGTCGGGTTAACTTCGGAAAGAGGAGGAAGACGCTTACACCAAACCGCATCTCGCGAAGTCAGAAGAAGCACTGGCCGTCACATGCCCACCGTGCATTACATTCAGAGAGGAAGACACACAATTGGGGACGAAGAATCACAACAGACCGTTATTCGTCTCTGGCTATATCAGAGATCACAAAATCAATCGCATCCTCGTCAACTGCGGATCTGCAGTCAACATTCTGCCTATTCGCACTATGAAGAATATTGGTCTCTCTACCGGCGACCTCTCCCCAAGCTCTCTTCTCATCCAAGGTTTCAACCAGGAGGGTTAGAGAACACTCGGCATGACGAACCTCAAGCTGCACATCGGGGACATGGTAGCCGACACTCCCCTTCAAGTCATCGACTCCAGGACGTCTTACAATCTACTCCTGGGTCGACCATGGCTTCATTCAAACGGAGTTGTGCTATCCACACTTCACCAATGCTTCAAGTATTGGGAAAACGGCGAGCAGAAGACGGTGTATGCCGACGAAAGCCCATTCACAGAAGCAGAGGCATCGTTCTCAGATGCTAAATTCTATCTGACGACTAGGCCGACAGTTAAATTGTCACCAGAGTCGAACCAGGCAGCAAACGCCTAGAGCACTCCGACGCAGGCTGCATCATCCAAACAACCGGCGCAGGATGCAACACTCAAACAGTCGTCGCAGCCCACAAAACCACAGACTCCGACGCAAGTTGCATCTCCTAAACAGACTCCGACGCAGGTCGTATCTTCAAAGCAGCCAGCGCACAACAGCCCGTTGGCACATGGCCGTAAACCGGCCAGAGTCGCGCCTACACCAAATCAGCGCAACATACCCATCTTGCGATACATTCCACAGTCACAAAGGAAGAAAGGAGAAGCTCCCCTGGTCGCCTGCAACAAAGTCCAGCCGACCCCTTTGCCAGAAAAAGTCACGCTTCCTCCGCCAAAATTAGAGGAACGAAGTATCGTCGGAAGCGGTTGCCGAATCAACAACAATTGCCCGGCTACACGCTCAAATGAAGGCTTCGACCCAACGCCTACCGGTTGATGGCCGAGGCGGGGGCAATCTCACAAAAGACGAGATTCATGCAAAACCTCCCCGCGGACCTTACCCGTCTTCACTCGAGCAGGAGAAATTGAAGAATGAAGGGCATCGCGATCAGTCAAGGTCGCTGGGCCTCGGCTATGAAAAGCCAAAACCAATCAAAATCTATACAGCCCAAGCAAAGCCGGTCAAGATACCCAGAAAGTCATCGGCATATGTGCACCAAGTCTTAGTTGGCCAAATCACAACTGAGAAACAAAATACTTCAAAGCCGGTGATTATTTACACCAAAGCCGCCATCAATCGAAGCCGGCCAAAGAACGACGGCGGTCCAGTCGTCATCTATATGTTGAAGGCAGCCATTGCACGAGCTCGCGTCAACGACTCAGCCACAGTGAATCACATTTCCATCATCGACGAGGAACAAGAAGATGAGGAATTCGTCTTGAAGGAGGCTCTGGCTGAATTCGAAGAAGGAGGCCAGTCGACCGTCGACGAATTAAAGAAAGTCGATTTGGGTACCACAGAGGACCCGAGGCTGACATTCCTCAGTGCATCGCTGACGGCTGAAGAAGAAGCTGAATATATGGTGTTACTCCATGAATACCGAGACATCTTCGCCTGGAACTACACGGAGATGCCAGGTCTCGACCCACGAATGGCAGTCCATAAATTGGCGGTTCATCCCTCTGTTAGACCAGTCAAGCAGTCGCAACGACGGTTCTGACCAGAATTGGTGCCAGAAATCGAAAAGGAGGTCGACAAATTAATCGCGGCAAACTTCATCAGAGAGGTGAAGTACCCGTCCTGGATCGCAAACATCGTGCCTGTCAAGAAGAAGACTGGCCAAATTTGGGTCTGCGTCGACTTTCACGACCTGAATAAGGCGTGCCCGAAGGACTACTTCCCCTTGCCAAGTACCGAGCTCATGGTCGATGCGACGATAGGTCACGGAGCCCTATCTTTCATGGACGAGTCCTCCGGTTACAATAAAATCCGGATGGACCCAAAAGATGAAGAGATCATTGCATTCTGCACACCAAAGGGCATCTTCTGTTACAAAGTGATGCCATTCGGACTCAAGAATGCTGGTGCGACCTACCAAAGAGCAATGCAGAACATCTTCGACGACTTCCTCCATAAACGAGTCGAATGCTACGTCGACGACCTGGTGGTGAAAACGAAACAAAGGTCAGATCATCTCCTCGACCTCAGAGCTGTATTCGAGAGGCTTCGACGGTTTCAACTCAAAATGAATCCGTTGAAGTGTGCATTCGGCGTCACCTCAGGCAAGTTCCTGGGATTCATCGTCCATCACAGAGGGATCGAAATCGATCAGTCGAAAATCGACGCTCTTCAAAAGATGCCAGAGCCCAGAAACGTCTCCGAGCTTAAAAGCTTCCAAGGTCACCTGGCGTACATTCGGCGTTTCATCTCGAACCTTGCCGGGAGGTGCCAGCCTTTCAGCCGTCTGCTAAAGAAGGGCACACCGTTCGAGTGGGACGACTCTTGCCGGAATGCCTTTAACAACATAAAGGCGTATCTCACCAAGCTGCCAGTGCTCGTAGCTCCGATCGTCGACAAACCACTGCTGTTGTACATAGCAGCACAAGAGAAATCGGTGGGAGCTCTTCTAGCTCAATGCGACGAGGACAACAAGGAGCGTTCTCTCTACTACCTAAGCCGAACATTGGTGGGTGCCGAGCTCAACTACTCCCCAATTGAGAAGACCTGTCTGGCTCTCATCTTCGCAGTTCAAAAGCTTCGGCACTACCTCCTGGCACATTCGACAAATCTCATCTCGCGAGCTGATCTGCTGAAATACATTATGTCGCTACCAATCCTCTTTGGTCGACTGGCTAAGTGGGCACTGCTTCTATCTGAGTTCGAGATCAACTTCGTGCCGCAACGAGCAATTAAAGGCCAAGCATTGGCAAATTTCTTGGCCGACCACCTGGTGCCGGCCGAATGGGAGTTAACAGAAGAATTCCCAGACGAAGAAATATTCCTGGTCGAAGTGCTTCCACCTTGGGAGATATATTTTGACGGCGCCGCACGAAGAAATGGAGCTGGCGCCGGAGTCTTGTTCGTCTCACCCAAGAAAGATCTACTGCAATACTCATTCATGCTCACCCAGATTTGCTCGAATAATGAAGCAGAATACCAAGCTCTATTACTCGGACTCGGCATAGCGGTCGAAATGCAGCTGCCGCAGTTACACATCCACGACGACTCGGCTCTGGTCATCAAGCAGCTTACCGTAGAGTTCGAAGTAAAGAAACTTGAACTCGATCCACTCTGGAGGCATGCCGGTGAACTTCTGGCCCAAATCCCGAAAGCTTCACTCCACCATGTCCCTCGCTCCGAGAATGGGCCAGCCGACGCATTAGCCGGCATCGCAGCCAGTCTGGCACAATTCGACCAACGACCAAGCCAGATTCCCATTTGCGAGCGATGGGTAATCCCTCCACCGGCCGAAGAAGAAACAGAAGAAGAGCAAATAGAAGAGATAGAAGAATCTCTTCCCATCTCGGCCAGCCAAAATCAAACCGAGGATTGGCGCGAACCTATCATCAACTTCCTTCGTCACGGCACACTACCGGTCGAATTGCGAGAGCGAGTCCAAATCCGCCGAGCAGCTCCGAGGTATGTCTTCATCAATGATGTACTTTACCGACGGTCATATGAAGGTCTGCTCCTTCGCTGCTTGTCCAAAGAAGAAGGGTCACAAGTGTTGAAAGAGATACACAGTGGAATCTGCGGCACACATCAAGCCGGCCCGAAGCTTCACTTGCAAATCAAATGACTGGGTTACTGTTGGCCGACTATGCTCAGAGATGCCATCGAAATGGCTCGAACTTGCAAACAGTGCCAAATCCACGCCGACTACATACATCGGGCACCGAACCACTACACCCAACACTTTCGCATCATGGCCGTTTGAAGCTTGGGGATGGACATCATTGGCCCCATCGGTCCCAAATTCGACTCCGACCGGCAAAGTGCATCTTGGCCGCCACCCTACTTACACCGAAATGGGCGTAAGCCGCCGCTTACCGAGAGGTGAAAGCTGTCACCGTCGTTGACTTCATTCGAACTCAAATCATCTATCGATATGGAGTCCCTCGATACATAATGATGCATAACGCACGCCATTCGAAAACGAGTCATGGACCGCTTATGTGAGAAATTCGCGATACAACAGCGGACCTCTACGGCTTACAATCCGGCGCAGCCAACGGACTTGCGAAGCTTTCAACAAAAACACTCGCAAAATCCTAAAGAAGACCATCGGCACCAACAAAAAAAGAGTTGGGGCGAAATTGCCCGCGTTATATGGGCATACTGAACGTCGGTTGGGACACCGACCCAATCAACCCCATTCTCACCGGTCTCACGGCGCTGAACCAGTGCTTCCCCTCGGTACAGCTACCTTCCCCGTGGAATTGCAGTAAGAGAAGGGTTAACGACGGAGGAATGTGCCCAACCGAGACTCGCTGGAACCGGAGTCTCGATGAACAACGACTTCGAGGCGCAACAACGCCTCGAAGTGCTATCAATCCCGCAAGACTAGAGCCTTCAACAAAAGGTACAACTCAGGTCATTCCGTATAGGGCGATCTCGCGGTTTCGCAGAAGATGACGACCGATGCTCTTCACCAGCAAAACCGGGGGGCAAATTTGCGCCAAAATGGGAAGGACCCTACGTCGTGCAAGAAGCCTATATGAATGGCGCATACAAGCTCGTCACTGCAAACGGGTCGGAGCTGCCGATAACAAATGGTAAATTCCTCAAACGGTTTTACCCTTGAAGAAGGCAGCAAAGAAAAAAAAGAGAGGAAGAAGAGAACCTCGAAAAAAAAACGAGTACGGACTTCTCATTGCAAAAAAATTTTTAATGGGAACAGTACAGGTCTCGCAACAAAAATACGAGGCACAAAAAAAAGTTTTTTCTTTCAAGCTTCGCAACAAAAGGCGAGGCTACAAAAAAAGAAGAAAGAGAAGAAGCCTCACAAAAAAAAACGAGGCAACAAAAAAAAATGCAAAGGAAAAGAAAGAGTGGGATGATATCAAAGTCGCAGAAGCTCAAAACCAGTCGGATCACTTCAGCTTGGGCGTCAGACATCTCTTGACCTTCCTGTTCGGTGAAGGTAGGCCGAGCTCGAACCTCAGCCAAACGTCGACAAATGGTGGCAGCTTCTTCATCTTTTGCATCAAGCTGTCTCTTATCAGTCGCAAGTTGTGCATCCAAAGCGTCAAAGCGAGCTGAAACCAGAGCGAGTTGTTCGTAAAGTCGCTTCTATTCTTCTTCGGCAGCCTTTCGGGCCATCTGATTCTAGGCGACACTAGTAGACATTTGGTCACGACTGTTGGCCACACGTCGCTCAGCTTGTGTAAGCTCAGCCTCTGCGACTCGGCGTTCTTCTAAACTGAGCTTCCCCTCCAACGAACAGCGCAAATGCTGAAGTCGAGCCGCCCCGGATGCAAACTCTTCAACCCACTGCTCCAAAGTAGAGGTATCAATACCTACCTCAGCAGTTTCTCAAGGAAAATGTCGGTATCCTCGACCAATTCAGGTGAACACAGATCACTGGACGACTCCACAGATCATGCATACTCTCGGGCGTAGGTGCAGGCACGGACTGACCTCCAAAAACAGATTCGCCATGAGGTAACAACATCGACTTTTCTTGCCCGTTTGAATTTCTAACCCGCAGGCAGCGTCGCGCAACATCGTCGGACAGAACAGAGACATCCGAGAGGGTCAGACCAAGAAGGGAGATCAAGTCGACGTAGTAGACATCTACAACAACGCGAAAACAGTATGCGCCAATCCACCTCTCCCTCAATTAAAAAAAAAAAAAAAAAAAAGAATATATCTCCCCGCGGCCAAAAGCAAAGTCGCACAAAAAAAAAGGAGAAAGAAACTTGCGACAAAAAAAAAAATCGAAGTCGCAAGCAGAGAAACAGAGGGGCAACAAAAAGAACCAGTCACTGGTCAAAAAACAAAAAAAAAGAGAAAATGGAGAAACAAAAAAAAAGAGAATGGGCAAACCGAAGAGGTATACCAATCCTCTTCGACCAACCAAACGAGAAGCAAATCTCGCGCCCAGCGACCGAGCCGAGCACGATCAAAATGGAGTTATTTCACCCGGCGATCAAGCTGGACGGAATCTATCCCCAAACTCGCAGCCAACTACAAAACCGGCTGGAGTTAATCGCAGCACCCGGCGACCGAGCCGGGTGCCACCAAAACAACAATAATTGTTCTCGGCGACCCAAACCGAGAACAATCTCAAAGTCTCGCGCACAGCAACCTAGCCTGGCCCGACCGAAGCATGCAGCCTCGTGACCACCAAACCGGAGGCGAACAAAATCGAATTCCCCAATGCCCAGCAAACAATTCGGACACAGCCAAACGAAGGATTCAACATCTGGTGACAAAGCCGAAGCCGTACATTCGAGCCCGTCGGACGAACCGAAGTTGGACAGAAACGAATGCTACTGAAACAACAAGCAAGTGTCCGCAACCGAGCAAGCAAGCACAATTCAAAGTCTCCGCCCAACAACAAAACGGACGCTGAAGAAAAAATGTGAGAGACACTACCCGACGACCGAAGTCGGTGCTGTATTATTAAACTCCCCGCTGGGCTGACGACCGAGTCGACGCAGCCAACGTAACAAGGTATGTAACCCATCTTCTCAAAAAAAAAAGAGAAAAAAAAAGGCAGCGAAAAAAAAAAGAAGCCGTCCTTAAAAAAAAAAAAAAAAGTGTGGACAAAAATGAGTTGTCGCGAAAAAGAACAAAAAAAAAAATTCAGCGACAAAAATGAGCGTCGAAAAGAAAAGAAAAGAAGTGGTTGACGACCAAACCAGAGCTGACCACTCAGCAGCTCAAGAAGTTCGCAAGACCCCGGGCGACCGAGCCGGGTGCACCAATGCAGTGAAGTAAGCCTCTGGCGACCCAAGTGAAGCTCGGTCGAACTAAAGCCTCGCACTCGGTGGCCAAAACAGAAGACTAACCTCCGGGCGACCGAGCCGCCAAGTTTAAAACAAAACCGCAACACCCGGTGATTGAACCGCAGCCGCGACAAAGAAATTCCTGCGAACCGGCAACCAACCCGGACGCTAGCCTAACATAACCAGGTATCGTGAACTCGTCTGGACAGAAAAAAAAAAAAAAGAAAAAGCAGCGACAAAAAAGAAAGTCGTTAAACAAAAAAGGCTGCGACAAAAAGAAGCCGTCGCCAAAAAAAACAAGAGCTACGACAAAAAGAAGCAGTCGTGAAGTGAAACAGAAAGAGGCTCAACTCAACTCGCACCCGGCAACCCTTGCTGGCTACGACCTCAGAACAACTCGCATTAGGAACCAACTCTGGTCGATTGCGACCAGAGTGCTAATTACACCCGGCGTCCAAAACAGGTGTGCTAGCGCAGACAGACTGTCTCCTGGCGGCCAATCCTGATCAGTCAACAGAAATTTTAGCACCTGGCGACAGAGCCCAACGCGACCCGAATGAATTGCAGCACCTGGCGACAGAGCCAGGCGCCACACAAACTCACAACGTTTGGCACAAAAGCTGTCAGTTTGTCACAACAGACAAATTGACAAACACTTAGAGTGCGAGAAAGAGAGAAAAGAAATTTCAAAAAAAAAAGGAGAGAGAGAACAACTCGTGAAAAAAAAAAGAGAGAGAGAGAATGAGAGACTGAGGGAGGAGTCAAAAATGAGAGGAGAGAAAAAGAAGAAGGGAAAGGAAGAGAGAAGAAAAAAAAAGAAAGTGGGAATTTGGCCGACTCGAACTCAATTTGAGGTCGCCAAAAAAAAAAAGAGAGAAATTTTTTCTTCACAATACCTTTGAATTGGATTCAAGAAAGAACTCCGACACAAGTGGGGGGGGCTCGTGAGAAGATAAGCGATCACCAACGCAGCCTCCCAAAATCGCAGATAAGAATAGTCGGGTTCAAGACCTGCCTCCCGAAAGCAGAAGTCGCAGATGAGTAGGTCGACGTAAAATGTCGACCACGCACAATGCCAAATCGTGGATTGACAAAAAGGGGTAGGTCACAGCCAGCCAAGAAGGAAAAGAGGATTTTTTAGAGCAGGTTCACAGGAGAAATTAAGGGAAGTCAATGAGTTCCTCTGTTATGGGAATTAATTGACAAAAGTTAACAGGGAAGAGAATTAGGGTGGGGCCCACGTCCCTTAATTGAGGAGGCACGACCTGGGGAAAACCCTAAGTCAGCGCCAACCCAATTAGGGCGGGACCCACACTCCATGACTAAGGAGGCACGACCTGGAAAAACTCTAGGTCAGCGCCAAACCTGTTAGGGTGGGGCCCACCGCAATGCCTCTTATATTCTTTTGTGATGGAGCAACTCTGCCGAGCCAGAGGTCGCGGATGAGTCGGCCGCCAGGTGTATGGGCCCACGGCAAGACGCCTCTCCTCCCTCCCCCAAGCAAAAAAATCAATTTTGTCTGAGCAGGAGTCGTCGCCGAAGTCAAGCAGCCACTGGGAGCCCACCAAGATCGCTGCCTCCTCTTTTCCTCCCTGGCTGAGCAATTCTGCCAAAGCCGGTGGTCCTTGAGATGAGTGAGTGCCACACAGGCGGGGCCCACGACCTCGCTACTGGAGCAATTCTGCCAAGGCTGGAGGTCGCTGGATGAGTCACGCCACACAGGCGGGGCCCATGGCACTGCCTCCTCTTTTTCCTCCTGCTTACTGGAGCAATTCTGCTGAAGCCGGAGGTCGCTGGATGAGAGGGCCACACAAGGCAAGGCCCATGGAGACCGCCTCCCTTCCCTCTGCGCCAAAAAAATCAATTTTGTCGGGGGAGTCGCCAGTGAAGTCGGCGCCATGTTTGGCGGGGCCCACGCCTTTGCCTCCCTTTTTTTCCTCCCCTCCCTTTGAGCAATTCTGCCAAAGCCGGAGGTCGCGGATGAGTCAATGCCACACAAGGCGGGGCCCACGACACTGCCTCCTTCCCTTTCACAAAAAAATCAATTTTGCCGGGAGGAGTGGAGCCACTGAAGTCGGGCCACCTTTGGGCGGGGCCCACAGTCGCTTGCCTCCTCTTTTCCTCATGCTTTGGAGCAGTGCAGCCGAGCCGTCGAAGGAAGGTCGCAGATGAGTCAGCCACACAAGGCAAGGCCCCGCAAGATCGCCTCCTCTTTTCCCCCTATTTGGAGAAATTACACGGGGAGGAGGTCGCCGGATGAGTTAGCGCCACACAAAGCGGGGCCCATGGCCTTTGCCTCCTCTTTCCTCCCCTACTGGGAGCAATTCTGCTGAAGTCGGAGGTCGCTGGATGAGTCAAGACCACACAGCGGGGCCCCGGCCTTTGCCTCCCCTTTTTCCCTGAGCATACTGGAGCAACTATGTCAAGGCAGGAGGAGGGCAGATGAGTCTTCCCCACCACTGGGGAGTGGCCCCCATCCAGACCGCCTCCTTCCCCCCCAAAAAAAAAATCAATTTCTTAGAGGCAGAGTTGGTCATGGGCCCACAACACCGCCTCCTCTTTTCCCCCAGGAGCAACTCTGCCCGAAGCCAGGAGGTCATGGATGAGTCACACACATGGCGGGGCCCACAAAGATGCCTCCTCTTTTCCCTGCGTTGGAGCAACTCTCTAGAAGCCGGAAAGTGCCCGGATGAGTCGGCGCCACACCGGGGCGGGGCCCGCGGCGCTGCCTCCCCTTTTCCCCTGCGTTGCCCCCTTTTCTCCTCAGAATTAATTGCCGGCGGCGGTCGCCCAAGATGAGTCAGCGCCACGCAGTCTCCCCTCCTCCAGTGTAGAATCAATTCTGCGGCGAGAATCTCACTAGATGAGTCGGCGCCATGCGATTTGGAGTTCACCCATTGACCTCTCTCTTCTCTGGCCCGGAAGCAAAGCTACTAAAACCGCACCTCTCACCGGTCACGCATTACCGTGAGTCGCCGAGTGACACCTCTTCCCGACCACGATAGCCAAAGTCGCCGAGGTTTGCAGAAGTCCGTAAAATCTATCAGCGTCGGCCTTCTCAGAGGTTTGAAACAACTTTTCGACAATACTCAAAGCAGATCCAGTAATAGCGGCTCAACCCCAATTCGCCGTTGTTGCTCGAAACGGGCGACATCTCGCTTTCAGGTATTCATCATCTCTCTATACCATTACATACTCCACCAGTATCATTATACAAAAAAAAAAAACAAACAGCTCTAAAACGACAAGAGAGCAAAAAAAAAAAAAAATAAAATAAAATAAAATAAAATAAAATAAAATAAAATAAAATAAAATAAAATAAAATAAAATAAAATAAAATAAAATAAAAAAAAAAATACATACAAAGTGTACAAAAAATATACACCGTCCTAAAAAAAGCAAAGAGGACATAAGAGCATACGTATGCAAAAGATAAACGATCCTAAAAGAGTAAGAGGATCAACAAAAAAAAATGTGTGTGTGCGTTGTGTTCATTCATCTTCTCGTTCGAAACTTGATCGTTTTCTCCAAAACGAACAAGTCTCGAAGGGGGCAATCTATATGCACCAAAATGTGCATGGCCCAAATTCAACAAGTCCAGGAGTCCACTAATCCAGCAAACAAGGTTCGTGGACAGGCCTCGACGATTCTCAAGGTCATCCGACACAGCCCATCGCCATAGCCACCCATCTCATCGCATTATCAACACAGTGAGTCATCTTACATCCATCATCGACTCAATGAGTCATCGTCTAGTCAGCAATGACTCGGTGAGTCATCGCCATGTCAGCATGAGTCAGCATACAATCATCTACCTCAAACGTGGAGATAAAAACCTAGAAAAAGGGGTACGATCCTCATTCAAGGGATCTCAACAGAGGAGCTCCCGGTCCTCCTCCCATCTCAACTATTAACAGCAGAAAGGGGATCGTGATCCCCTTTCCCGTGCAAAATTCCTCAACAAACTCTGGTGGCTACAAAAGGCGAAGTTCCTCGTCCCGTGGGTTGGAAAAATTTGAAGATTGACCTTCTTGCCGAGAAGAAAATACACTCGCGGAAGCACTAAAAACCAGAGATGTTCAGCACCGCAGACCGCCGTTCAACATTCGATTTGGAGCAGCTCTACACGTTCGCCGACGTCCACAAGTCGAAACACACGGAACACAAATACTTCCGTCCGACCGACCAAAGCCACACCAGATCGTGCACACTCGTTCCCAGAACTCAACTTCGACGTTCTCGCCAGAAGCTGAAACTTCGACAATTCACACGGAGATCGAATCAGAGGAAGCCTAGGAGAGTGAACTCGCATTCCTTGATATTTACACCACACCCTGTAAGCACAAATTATTCTAAAGTAATCGACATATTCTCTCGATCGCGCCTCTTCGCGGACCGGCGAATTTTCGGTGAAACAATATTTAATATTTATACAGGAAAGAAGACAAAAAAATAGTGGTTCAGTTGTGCTGGACCGCTGGTTGTAGTAAACCGGATTGAATCGGTAAGAACCGGATTAACCTCTAATTCAGGTTCAACGAAAGTACTAAATTCGGTCAATTGGACTTTTCAGCTACCAGCAACTAGGGATGGCAACGGGTACGGGTTAGCGGGGAACCCGCCCCGACCCGACCCGCTTAAAGCGGGTTTGGGTTTATGTTTTTTACCCCGCTGGTCGGGGTTTTTGGGAGCAGAACCCGCCACGGGTTCGGGCGGGGGCGGGTTTTGCCCCAAAACCCGACCCGACCCGTTTAATTTTTATGTAAAAAAGGTTTTAGAGGGTATTTAAATAATACAAAGTAAAACCTTACTTTTTTTATGTTCTCCCCTTATGTTTGACAATATGTTTAGGTATTTATATGTTTATATTATTTATTTTAAATTTTTTTTTTATATTTTTCAATTTTTAATATTAAACATAGCGGGCGGGGTCGGGCACCCACGGGCGGGCGGGTTTTCAGCGGGTTGGGCGAGTTTTTTGCCCCACGGGGCCGGGACGGGTTTAGAAATCAAACCCGCGGGGCGGGTTTTCCCAGTTTTTTGCGGGGCGGGGATGGGTTTCCAAAAACCCGCCTTGCCCCGCCCCGTTGCCATCCCTACCAGCAACCTCCCCATTGACATACTGCAACTTCAGCCTCGGTAGCGCGCTCCGGCGCTCTCCTCGTCAGATCATGGGCCTGGGCCTGGGAGTTGGTGCGGGTACGAGTTCGACGGGCGTGCTAGGAGTTGTACTTAGTATTACTATACTACTCTCCGAGGCTGAGAAGAGAGAGAGAGAGAGAAAAAAAAAAGAGCAGAGGCATACTTTGGAAGAAGTCGGCGTATGAGTATTGCCAATTCTGTCAAGAATGGCATAATTATAAAATAAATAGATTTTTAATTAATTGTAATTGTCATCACCTTTGCTCTTTCTCCCTTTCTAATACGTGTTTTTAGTACGTATAAAAGGTAGATTCCTCCCTTGTGTGTCGAAAACCAATACCCAACACCCGTTCCACAGCACTAAAAAAAACCCCCCTCCCTATTCCATTTTTGTGTTCGGTGGCCGCTATTCTTCTCAATTATTATTTTCACCGCTCATTGATCCGATCGCCGCTGCGCCATTGCCATCGGATTCTCGCCGTCCTCCTGCATATTTCGGCCCCGATTTCTTCTTCTCGTTTTTATTCTGTCCCCTGCTCCTTATTGTTTTGGGAGGATTTAGGGTTTGGCTTGCCGGGGTGATGGATTCCGAGGACGACATGCACGACGCCAACGATATCGAGTCTCTGGACGATTTCTACAGCGGCGAGACGGCCATGGACAGCGACGACGGCGATGAAAATTACGGCTTCATCGATAATGATTCCGACGCCTCCGACGACAGCACCTCCCACCGCCCTCACCGTCAGCAGGTGCTTCTTCGCTCTCTGTTTTGTGGCACCTTGCATTATTTCCTTCATGAGTGGAAAAAGCTGCAGCTTTCGATCTTTTCTTTTTAAATTTTCATTTTTATTCTCTTCTTTTCTTTTTCCGCTACTGCCGCCTCCCGTTTCAGCTATTGCCGCCTCTTCCCGATAACGTTCATTTTAGATTGGGATAGGCATAAAAACAATCGGGATTAAGGACAATGTTGTCAAATCTCTTTGTACACCTTAATTGCTTCGGCTGTCTTCCATCGCGTGGCTTAAAAGCACCTTCTTTCACCTATTCCAGATTTTTTTTTATTGTCATGATCCACATACTAGTGTTGCATTGATGATCTTAAAGTTCAAAAGTTATGCGTTGATGGCAATTCATCTTCCAAACTTGTGGGACGGTGTATATGCTTCAATCTGTTTGCGGTTGTAGTCACATAACTTAACTTGACAAGCTTCACTTTATGTCTTTTAAGCGGAGGGGCAGTAGAATGGCAATGTTTGTGGCCTCGAATTACAGATCATTTTCTTAACCCCTCGTCTCGCATTTTCCTTCTACTCGGGTTGTGTCTTATCGCTTGGTTTTATGAGCACGTTGTTTCTTTTTATGCCTATCTTCCTTCTTTAACAATGTGTTTACCAGTGCATCTTGCATAACTTGAGAACTTGATGGTGATTTATGAAGTGACAAGTATGCCATATCTGAAAGTTAAAGTCTAGTTGCTTCGTCAGTATTCTTCATCAGTAGGTGTGAGATTCTCTTTCTGAAGCTTTTAAAGATGGTCGCCGACAAATATAAAGGCAACTGCCTGTTGAAGATAATGATCACAGGAAACCTGTTGGGGGGAGCATCTGATGGAACCTGTCCACCAGGGAGGTTAGAACTGGGTAGCACAAACATGGGCATTATAATATGTTATTTTCAAAAAATAAACTTGATCACGTTTCTGTCTGTCTTAGTGTTCAACTGTGGGGTTCTTTAAATGATCATTTTGTTGAAAATATATTTTTCTTGTGCTAGTTTATGTAGTTCCTCACAGGTTTGCCTTTATCAGTTGGTGTTTCCTTTGTGGAATCCCTTTTGTCATTCTTTCAAATGAAATAAAAGAACATGGTGGATTTGTCAAGTATGCAGATTCTCTTTCGTTCATGCTTTGTGTAAAAAATAACATATGTACTTCTCAATCTTTCAGCAAAATTACACAATTTTGAGCGATGCTGATATCCGACAGCGGCAGGAGGAAGACATAACAATGATATCTACCGTTCTTTCAATTCCCAGAGTTTCAGCTAGTATCCTTCTTCGACACTATAACTGGTAATACAAATGTTTTTACAGCAAAAAAAGTTCTTAATGATCCGAATCCCTTCTGTCATTCCCCAAATATGGACATGTTTAACTTTGCATTAATTTCTATTAGCTTAAGTATTTATTTTTTTTATTATTAATATTTTACAAAATTGTTCTCCACTTTATATATTTCAACAATAATTGGTGTTTTGTGAATCTGGAATACCTGTCTTCTTTATTCCAATAATTATCCTGATGCAGTATTTCTGTTTTTGAAGCAGTTGGTATATCAGCTATATGCTTAGGAAAAATGGTGTCGGATCTGAGTCTATCTAATTGAGTTGGAATGCATAAAACAATTTCTTTTTATTCGCCAATTACTCTACACACATTTACCTTTTATCCCTTGCATAAAACAATTTTTGAGGTTTTTTATTGATATAGGGATCATGAAATACATGGCATTCATCTAAGTACTGTATATTTTCGGAGGACAAAAAACTTGACTCAGCTAAAGATGGCTGGACATTGGTCTGGCTTCTTCATTTTCTCTGTAAATATATATATGTATATAAATATTTATTTATTTGTTTGTGTTGATACATTTTTGTCTTTGCATATCCTTCTGTTGTTATTTAGCATGAGGGTCTTAACGACAGTTATGCACGTGAATGAAGCTGAGGCTTGAAGGAACACAAATTGACGTTGTGCAGTGGGATTTACATCTATCTCTACTATGCAGGGATGTTAGCAAGGTGCATGATGCTTGGTTTGCCGATGAAGATAGGGTTCGCAGGGTTGTTGGCTTTTTGGAGAAACCAGTTCATGATGCAACGCGGAATGTCACAGAAGTATGTGATTCTGTTTATGCTTCGATTTGATTTTGAATGTACACATGTTTGGTTGAACCCGGAAATTATGTATTACAGGATGTTATGTTGGGTTCGAGTTGAAAATTGTGTTTTTTCTCCCGTAATTTTTCTTCTATGTTATTTGATTTCCTGCTACTAAAATTTTGTCTATGATTTCAGTTGACTTGTGGGATTTGTTTCGAGTCCTATCCTCGTGATAGGATGCATGCTGCTGCTTGTGGTCATCCATTTTGCACTTCGTGCTGGAGAGGTTTGTTACTTAAGGAGTGCAATTGTTGGGCTAGACTCGTAATTTTAATTTTTTCTCTTCATAGAAAAGCTTGGGATTTGTGATCCCAGGTAATATCAGTTCCGGATCATTTTATGGCTATGGATGCTTCAAACTTCTAGGAAAACAATGATGAAACTGCAGGAGAATTGCTTGTAAAAACACAAAATGAACTTTAACTGAGCATTCATAAAATGTGAGGTAACTTGTACTTAAGGTTTATTGAAGGGAAATTATTTGCATATGTACATGAAACTCTTGGTAAACTTTGAAATATTCATGAAATTTATGATTTATTTTAGACCAACAAGCTGTTGTTATGAAGTATGTAAAAGAGTGATTTTTATATTTTCCCGTTGTGAAGTGTAAAATAGTTGCAGAATCTCGTGAACTAAAGCCTGCTTTTTATGGATGTATGTAGGGTATGTTATATTTCTTTGTAAAAATTTAATCGAAATTTTGTGTGGCCTTCTGCAAGATTTTTTTTTTTTTGCCCCAGTCCACCCTAGTTTTGCTTGCATCTACTCTTCTTTTTTTATTTGCTTCATATTTTGGTTCCATATCTTTTGGGATTTTTTTTTCGGACCCCTTGGTTGTCCTAATTTTTTTTCGCATCCAATACTTTTGTTCTGTTGAAGCAGTTTTTATTTGTATATCATATTTTTTATGGGTATAATTGGCCGAACATTGTTCTATACTTCTGAAGCAATACATAAGCAGCTAATTGATAGTGCTTGTTTAAAATGTCTGCTGTATCATCCTTCAATGAAATGACAGGTTATATTGCCACATCAATAAATGATGGTCCTGGATGCTTGATGTTGCGGTGTCCCGATCCCTCTTGTGGAGCTGCTGTTGGTCAGGACATGATCAATGTTATAGCCTCTGAGGAAGACAAGCAGAAGTATTGCCGATACCTCCTTAGATCTTATGTTGAAGACAATAAGAAGGTATATCCTGCCTTTCAGACTCTACTTTACATTTTATCTGGAAAAGTATTGTTTCTTTTTTGGTTTTAGTCGGTGTGTCAGAAATGTAGTACTAGCGTTTTTAAAATTTGAAGATTGTTATGAGGTACATTTCCTTTAGTCTTGATTTTTTTTTTTTTTTTTTTTTTTGAGTAGCTGATAAGCATATCCAGATTCTTTTGCTTCCTTTCCCAGGGGAAGCGGAGAGCCTCTGATGCAAAATTGAAAGCTCTCTTCAATATTATCTCAGATACTTTCACATTTTAGAGCTTTTTTTTTAAAAAAAATTCGGAATGAATTTCTTCTGTATTTTGTTCTTTCGTTGGAGGGGACTTGAAGTTAATTTGCTGTTAGATGGATGGTATGACTTATCCTTTTTGGTACTTTGATGCTTGATTTTGATACTCAACCATTTCTTCTCACTTGTAGACAAAGTGGTGTCCAGCTCCAGGCTGTGAGTATGCTGTTGATTATGTTATGGGTAGTGGAAACTATGACGTCACATGCAACTGTTCTTATAACTTTTGTTGGAATGTAAGTCACCTCTGGTAGTAGGCTCACTTAATAAAATGTTGTCGAGTTCAGACAGTAAAGTATGTCTTTGTTATGGATGTTCTAAGACATCTTGACAAATCTGCAGTGTACAGAAGAAGCTCACCGTCCAGTTGACTGTGGCACTGTTGCCATGTGGATTTTGAAGAACAGTGCGGAGTCTGAAAACATGAACTGGTATGCTTAATGGTAGATCAGCTGTATGTTCTTATGGATCTCATCTGAAAGTTTATAGTTGAAGATTTAGTTTCTTAGTTGTAGAGATGATTGATTTTGTAATTTAGGTTACTGTTCTTGACCAAGTAATTGTAGTTGCCTTAACCAGAGTAATTAGTTCTATTCCAAGCTTGCACTGTTTTTGATGATTTACATTTTTTATTATTGGTTCTTTAAAAGAAAGAGGTGGACAGTATGAGATTCAAATCTATTCTGTGATTATTTTGCTAAACATGTCAATTTAGCTTCTGTAGTTTTCACCAGTTTTGCTTTATTGACTTCTTTTATGATTTTAAATGTTTACAACTTTGAGGAGCTGATGAGGTTTAAATTCAGCCTTCTGCTACTTTGCTCTCTCCTTTTAATTGGTTAAATAGAATAGCTACTTTTCTGTTTCCCTTCTGTTTTGGTTTATGGTGTAAACTTTTTGGCAATATTGTCAGGATATTGGCCAACTCCAAGCCTTGTCCAAAATGCAAGCGACCAATTGAGAAGAACCAAGGATGCATGCACATAACTTGCACTCCACCTTGTAAATTTGAGTTCTGCTGGTAAACATTTTGTATTTCTGTTGTTGATTGCTGCATGATGACCTGTCCTGTTTGCTAGTCTCTTTATTTTACATTTGACTGTGTATCCATTTTTCATGTGCAGGCTGTGCCTCGGTGCATGGTCAGATCATGGTGAGAGAACTGGTGGTTTTTATGCTTGCAATCGCTATGAGACAGCAAAGCAGGAAGGGGTGGTATGTACATCTACTTTCATTTGATAGTCTGTCAGATCAAGATCTCTTGGATCAGCTTTTACAAGTTTAACTGATTATTGTGAAATTATGCAGTATGATGAAGCTGAGAGGAGGAGGGAAATGGCAAAAAATTCTCTGGAGAGATATACACATTATTATGAGAGATGGGCGACAAACCAATCTGTATGTACTTCTTACCTGTTCAAATTTAGTTGACCTGCACATTTCATATTCCTAGCATCCTTTTCTGATTGTCATATGTTGTATTACTTTTGCAAAATTCTGTATTGTTTTTTGTGCAAAATTTTCCACTTTAGATCATTATTTTCCAACCTTAAGCTTAGTCCCATCACGGTTTTGTGTATGAATAACATATCTCAGCATGTGGTGCTTCATTTTAGTTAAGTTACTGGTGCTTCTAGTATGATTAACTATTTAGGTTACTTTTTCAAATGTGCTCATTAAGGTAAATATTGTAGCTTATAGCAGAAGCACTGTGGAATCATGGTAGACATAGCAGTGTGTTCTTTTTTTTTTTTTTTTCCTCAACCAGATTTTTTATTACAGAAATACTGAGAATAGAATCTTACACTGGGGACCCCTTTCAATGAGAGCTTGGCGTATTTCTATTTTAGGTAGAGAATCAGCTTGCACAAGACTCCAAGAACAATCGATTTCAGAAACAGTTGCAAAAAATTTCATGGATAATCCAGTGATTTCAATTTCATGGATAATCCAGTGATTTCAAGGGGTAGTTGAGCTTTAAAGAGTTGCTTTAAGCTGTTTTCATATGAATAAGCTTCTTCTACTTTGCCTTCCTCAAAAAAACAAAATTACTTCTACTATTTTACTAGAAATTTGTATTATATTGTTTAATTGAAGGTAATTGCACTAAAGGAGGGGCCTTCTTTTGGTCCCTTGCTGTAAGGGACCACTATCCTTGATTATTGCTGTCTTTTAGATTTGACTAGATACTTTTCTCAAAAACATAATGGTGCTGATATATGATAGACATGTGGTTTTGACGTCTGATTATCAACTAACAATTCGTAAGTCCTGTAATTTATCAAATCAATTTACCTTGTTTTTGAACTAAACTTAATATGACATTTGACTACTATGCAGTCAAGGCAAAAGGCCCTTCAGGATCTACAACAAATGCAAACTGTGCAGGTATGTCAAATTTCTGTTAAAGAGTGCCAATTCTTCTTGTTGGCAAGTACGCTGCTAACAACTAAAGCATTTTTTTTTTTAAATTTTAATCTTATCGAAAGCCATAAGCATCTAGTAATTTATGCATGTGAAAGTAATTGTTTTAGCGAATATGTATGAAATGCCCTGAAGTTTGCTTTCAAAGGAATAAAATTCATTAGAAAGATGTGACCTGGGGTTTGTTTTATTATGAGTTGCAAAATGCAAAAATAGATGGGTGGGCATCTAGAAAGGAAAGATTTTTTTTTTTTTAAGTTATGATGAGCTTTACGCTATGGTGAAAATAATAGTGAATGTTCTTATTTTATTACTTAGCTGAAAACTTTTCAAAGTGACCATCTCTGTATCATAATTTTGTTTCCCTGCAGTACTAATGAATCGATGACTGTGGCTCTTGCAGTTGGGTAAGCTGAGTGACAAATATATGCAGCCTGAATCTCAGCTCAAATTTATCACAGAGGCTTGGTTGCAGGTTTATTTTTTTATCTTGAAAGCTTATTTTCCTTTTAACTTCGGTAGTACTTCTCATGTGCCAAATTGAAAACAACGTACTCTCAGATAGTAGAGTGTAGGCGAGTGCTGAAATGGACCTATGCCTATGGTTACTATCTTCCTGAGCATGAACATGCAAAGAGACAGTTTTTTGAGTACTTGCAAGGTAATGATCTGATCCCCTGTTAAACTTGCCAAAGTTTACTTTTTGAGCTTAAATGTTCTGCTTTATTGTGTTAAGGTGAGGCTGAGTCTGGGCTAGAGCGGCTTCATCAATGTGCTGAGAAGGAATTGCAGTGTTTTGTTGATGATGAGGGTTCCCAAACCAAAGATTTCAATGAGTTCCGCACAAAGCTTGCTGGTCTTACCACGTAAGTTCTGTTAGATCCTTTTCTTTCTTGAATGCACTTTGAAAATTGTTAAAGATATTTAATGTTTTTTCATCCCTATAATAATTTGTTTATAGTTGTTTCATGATGATGAAAAAAGCAAAAATGGAAAATTTTGCACATCTCAGTAGCAAGATAAATCTGCTTGTATATCGTCTTAAAACTTTCTGTTGGTGTGAGCTGCCGGTCCTGAATTAGGGGACATAGGGTGGGATATTGTTGATGGCTGGTTTAGAACTTCAGTCAACCGTTGGGGTTTTTCTTTCTTTTCTTTCTTTCTGGAACTTTGCGTGCATGTTTAGCAGCTCACATCTGGTGAATGTCTTAAGGATCCACAGCTGCAGCACTTGAGTACTTGATACTTGCCAAGTGCGGGTAGAATGTTCCAAGTATCCTGTACCCGCAGCATTTTTTTTTTTTTTTTGAGGAAAGTGAATACATTTTACTCCCAAATACAAGTTTTACTCCCAATGCTGCTGTGGAGACCCGAACCCAAGACCTCTCACAGCAATAACTCCCATGGGACCACTGAGCTAATGCCCAAGACCCGTAGCATTTAAGTACTTGATACCAAGTAAGAAGATGACTTAGTTCAATAGGCTAGTTTGGACTAGCCTCGGATGCTATTATATAAATTTGAAACAATTAAGGCTTCTGATGGTGTATATATCTTATGTTTTCAAGTGGAATATTAAGGTATGAAGTTCAGAGCTGTAGCTATACCTTAGACAGTTGTAATAAAACTGCAAAGTCCTAGTTTTCTTTGACAAGAGGATATAGCTTAGGAAAAAAAGTCTGTCTGTCAGACTGTAGGTTGTACTAGTAGAAATATTACAAGCATCCTGAAAATAGAGCAGACTGCAGATTTGAGAAGGCTTCTTTCTTTTTGGTGGCAGTTTGCTTTGAAGCAACGTTAGATGTGTGATGCTTCAGTGTGATATTAGATAGATCTCAGTTTCTTTCGTCTAAGAAGATGTTGCAGAGCAAGGTTCAGGTTTAGGGGCTTTTTTGGTGCCATCATTCTGTGAATCAATTCATTGACACCCACCAACCTTTTGATTTAGCCCCTTCCGGTGGATTAGTTGAGTTAAAACTGTAACCAGGGCCTGCAAAAATCTTAGAATTTTTTTTTTCTTTATGTATGTCTACATGTGGTGGACATGTCTTTCATGTTGTACTCAGTAGTTGTTAGTGAGCCTTGTAGTTAAATTTGTTGTCATCTCCAGATCCATATCTTTTGTCATACTGTTGCTTCTGTGCCATGTGGTTTGTTGTAATAATGTGCCTTTGGATGGTAGGAATCTTGCTTCCAATCTTACATTTGCAAGATTCCTGATCTTTCTTCTTAATATGTTTTTCTCTTGTTGGTTAAATTTTCAGTGTCACCCGGAATTACTTTGAGAACTTGGTGCGTGCATTGGAGAACGGATTGTCAGATGTAGATTCTCATGGTGCCTGCAGTAGGACAGCAAGCTCCAAGAGCCGAGGTGGAAGAAGCAAACCAGGTAGCTCTAGATCCGGTGGTGGTTCCAGCCGTGGGAGTGGCTTAGATGGTTCAACCCATTGGTCTTGTGAACACTGCACTTACGCCAATGTCAAATCTGCCACTACTTGTGGGATATGTCACCATCATAGATGAACGTGTCTTCCACAGATGGGTGCCTGACCAGGAGAAATGTTTTTAGCTGCTGGTCCCCAATCAAATCATAAACATCCTGTTGAACTGCAGTTAAAAAGATGTTCTTCAAGGCCATGAAGGGTCCCTCGAAATAAGTGAAACAGTTGCAGCACTGGATGCTAGTCTGTGTTGTAGAGGTAGTTCTGTTGTTCGCCGCCATCTCCTGTATATATGATATCTCTGCTTGAAGTGGCTTTTGTTGTGGATAACATAGTGCAGCACAGAAAGAATCTACTCAATTTGTCTCTTCCTAGTAGTTAACGAATGAGACTCGTCTGTTGATTTTGTTCTTGGACTCTCCTTTGTACTTCTGCTTGCATTTGTTGCATTCAGGTATTTTTAGGTTTTAGCTGATGACAAGATGTTGAGGTGAGGCTGAAGACCTAACGAAAACTGGTGGGGTTCAATAATCTATTAGTGGCATCTGGAACTGGTGTGTTATCGAAAAATCACCACTGTAAAAGCTTTCTTATACAAGCCAGGGGAATCACATTGGTTTTTATCATATTTTCAGAACTTAGTAAACATTGTCAGACAAAGGTA
This sequence comes from Aristolochia fimbriata, assembly GCA_019845555.1. NCBI lineage: Eukaryota > Viridiplantae > Streptophyta > Magnoliopsida > Piperales > Aristolochiaceae > Aristolochia > Aristolochia fimbriata. The sequence goes on from CM034081.1 coordinate 20,975,548, forward strand.
TCCGTGGAACGTAAGATTGAACTGGGAGCTAGTTTTGGCATACGTTTTTGGTCTAATACCTATAAAATGAGTAATTTGTATCTATTAGGATTAGAAGTCGGTACACAAATTATTCAGGTAAGGTGCACTGTTGTATATTATATAGGCTGAGTTCATAATTAAGATGTTATATTGCCTGGGTATACACGAAAATTCATAATCTACGTATTATATAGGCTGAGTTCATCCCATTTGATAACTTCTCTGATTTTTCTTTTGGATTTTACCAAAACATTGAAGACTTTAATAAACACGGAGTTTGATCTTACTCGGAGTCGTGGGGCCACAAAAGTTGGAAGTCTGATATCCACTTGGGGTTCTCCCTCTTTAACGAAATCTACCAAGATTCTGAACCACCCAGGTCCTACGGTTCATGGGTCTTTTTGTTTTTCAGGAAATGAAATTTATTAAGAATCCCAAGAGAGAAATACAAGATCACAAGAAGATACAAGAGATTGAAAGCAGGCCGGTATCCAAAATGGGTGCCAAAGTGGACAATATAAACTCTCAATTGACCAACAATAGAGAAAGTTGAAATTGACATGGTCATCTAGTCCAGGTTGGGCTTCAGCAATCACAATAACTCAAGGCCGGTATTAAGTCATCTTACGGAATTCATGATGCCTGCCCACGTATGGGGCTTAAAACGACTTGACTTTAGATTATAAGCAGAAAGTCTGCAGGTCAATAAACAAATGCATATCGCATACGGTTTCAGACTTAAAGCCACAAGAAGGTTACCTGCAACATCTACCCTGGACAGAGAAAGGTGCAGGATCCACTTTAAACGTTCGACCTAATACCATATCTGCAATCATTTCAGCAGTACCTAATGCCTGCAATTAGGGAAAGCAGAACAAAATTAATCAAAATTTTCAGGTGATATGTATCTGGAGTATGAAGCATAGGTATGGTCCATAATCGCAACAATATCACGTAATAGATGCATACATGTTTGAACTGCCTATCACTGCAGTTCTATCTCGAGCTATCAAAACAAACAAGAACACTGTAAAGAGGTAAAAGATGGAAAGGACTACAGTTTTCCACCAATAGCTTCTCAGGGTCAAACCTTGAAATTACGATCTGGGATTTCTACACATCATTTTTTTTTTCCCTTCACTTGTGGCGGTCTTTTGAGGATTATAATATGTGCAAATGTACTGCTCCCAACCACTTTATAATATCATCAAAGCAGCAACACAACCTCAGTATATATTGTCATGGACAGGCCAGGCCCAATCATCTAAGTATGTACCAATGCATATAGAGACAGCATCCAGATTCTGGACCCACATAGCCAATGGAGGCAAAATCTTGCTAAAGGCAATGAAAGTTTTTCAACCCTCAAAACAAATGTCTCTTTTCTTACTATGGAGGTCATATTCACGATGACTTCCTGTGAATGCTGGCTCCTAGAAAAGATTCATCAGCAGTTGGGAAATAGGACAAAGCAACAAAATATAATCACCAAATCTGGTGTTCAGTTCAAGAAAATAATACTCAGGAAGGTTACCATGCAAAGCCCCCCTCCTTCATGTCCAGTTGCAAGAAAAACTTTGGGCAAACCAGGGATTGGTCCAATGATTGGCTTCCCATCTGGCACTGCAGCGTGCATAATTAAACAAAATGTTATGTTTCTGGTGATTATAGACATCTGGATGAGCACAGCAGGAAGTCGGAGCATTAATGTGAAAAAATCCTTTTCTTTTGTTACGTATCAATGATATCTTCCTTTCTAAGGAGAATTACTGAGATATGAGAATATGACACTTACTATAAGGACGCAATCCTACTCTCACTTTTCTGCTTGAACCAAGATTTAGGAGGGAAAAATTTTTCAGATTAGGGAGGAACTCTCCAGCCCGCTCCCAGATGCGTAGTATGATTGACTCTTCTGTTTCTGTGTTGAATCCACTAAATGTGCGACTGCTCCCTGAAAAAACAGAGGAAAGCAGAGATGTCACAACCTCTTACTCTATCACTACTGAAAAACTAGATAGGCTGCAAAATATACTGAGAAAACAGCCTTGACTTGCACCACTTTTACTTCCTCTTAGATATCAAGGACTGGTGATACAGCTCCTTCCCATACCTTTCAGTTCATTTTATGTATTTTTTTTTTCTGTGATGGTAACTCTGTACCATTTGATCTTATACAATATCAGAAAGCCTCTACTTGTGTTCTCAGAAACAACTAACCTTGAATGATTGACCATGATATCATAGAGATAAAGAAATTTGTGAAGCAAACTGGACACTTACCATAAGTGACTGGGATCATGAGATCTATCAACTCAATGTCCAAACACAAATATTAGAGTTCACTCAGCAGTCTATGCTCTCAGAGCTGTAGGTTCTCTCTTGGAAGTCAACTAAATGATTTCTTTTTCTGAAATAGAATTAAATGATTTTTTTTTGTATGCTCACATATTATGTGCACAACTAAATGATTTCTAAGTCATAAAAAAGTAATGAACAATGCTTCACTCATTAAACAGAAAGTTGTATTAAAAATATGATTATAGTAGAAACAAAATGCTACAAAAATGTTAAATTTCTTTTCAATAATGGCAAGCATCAAATTCTAAGTGTAGCACACACGCATGAGCTTCATGAAGCACCTCAGAAATTTCAAATACGGTATTCCTTTCCACAAAAAAAGTGCTGCCTTTTTAAGCAAAACAACAGTGGTACAGTGCAGAACTATAATTAGGAGATGTTTGTGCATAAACAATTTTTAAGGAAGTAGACTTATTACCTAGGACAACATTTCCCATCATATCACTTGTTGCTGTCATTGAAATCGATGTCAAGCTGTGTTCATGCTGAATCAGTCCTGAAGCTGAAGTGGGTGGTGAAGCAGTGACTTGGTGATCAACATATCCTGCCTCCATCAGACCATGGTTCAGTTGAATGTGGTTGAAATTCTCTAATATGAGTAGGTGGCCCTGTACATCAAAAGGCCAAACATTGGACGTTTTTTTTTTTTTTTTTGTTGTTTTAGAAAAGAAAAAAAGGTGAATGAGAGACAGCATTTAAGGTCAAGAGAATGGCAAAGTTTGGTGACATAAGATACACTGCTAGACAACACAAAATGACTTTCCACTTTTTATTTCAGCAAAATCTCATAGATCCATGGTTCCAACCCGGGAAATATTTAAAACCAAACCTTTCGAGGCTTCATGGGGATGTCTAGTGAAACATCTGTTTGTGAGACCAGGTTTTGCATCAACAGTCCAGTCCAGGCACCTGCTGCAACTATGACAGCCTTTTTACTGTACAAAATTTTTTTGGAGGTTTGAACTGCTTGAACCTCCCCATTTTGACTTGATCTGGTTTTTTCCACAGATTTTAATTTCTGTAAGTCTCAGAGAAAATAAAAATTAAGAAAATTAACATACATGCTTATATGATGTAAAAGTAGAGCTTAATGCCAGAAAAGCGAGTAACCTTATTAAGCAACATGCTGGGTCATGGTAAAACTCTGCATATCTGCCATGTGAAGCAAAGGATCTGTTACCCTACATGTCAAGCAAATTTAAGAAACCATGGAGCATTTCAAAGGGTAGACAATGATTGAAATGTATCTCGTTTGTCAAGGTGGCATTGCATGCACCTTCTCAATGAAAGCAACAGTGTGGTGTGCATCCAATTGGCAATCATCCAGTAAAAAGGCGGCACCACTTTCTTCGCTAACTTCAAGTTCAGGTTCTTTCAAATGCAAATCTGTACTAGACAGAAATTCTGCTCTTACGCCAGCTCCAGAAAGTAGTTTCACTCTTTGTTCCAAAGTTGCCAGTTCCACTGGTGTTCTACCAATCAGCAAGCTACCTATAAACAACAATTCCATTATCCTCATGAACACAATTCATCAGCATTATCACTTAAAAAGCTAAGGAGAAAATATTCAACAATTCATTATGCTGGTAATCTTCTAAGGCTTGCTCAATCCACTTGGCTGGAATATGAAAATGCTATTTCAGTATTTGGTACAAAAATAACAATTTAAAATTAATGGAAGTGAAGGCATGTCGTCTAACAGAAAAATGTCCTGTTTCCTTGTCTGTACTGGGAATACATTAGGAGAAGAAAAATTAGTTTGAACAGACATGGTGAAATTGCTATACAAGAAGAAAGGTAATCCATAATTCAGATAGAGAGAAGTGAGATGAATAGCTACACAGAGACAGCAACAATTTTAGTGGGAATTGCCCGTGGGTATTGTCATTACATGCAGAAAAGTAATCCAGGACTCCAAAGGTAGATGAATAAGCAGATAACAGCACCAATTTTCACTATACAGGTGATCAAGAGAAAGATGAGCAAAATTTTATTGGTGGGAATTGGATTACCAGTTTTCTTCCAACCCAATATTTCCAAAGGATCCATCCCTGCATGTTCTATGCTCTTGACTAAAGCTTCCCACAGTTGCTTGCTCCTAGCTGCGAGCTCCCATATGTCACTTCCGGGTGTTTTGTGGATCATCCAGATGTATCCCTGCCCTGTTATTAGCAACAGAAAACAAGTATAAACAGAATGCCTCGGGAGGAGGCCTAAGTACGAAAATAACAGCCCCCAATCCCAATTTGCCATCGCAGGGGCAGCAAGATGTATGACGAACAAATCACCAACTTCAAACGAGGATGAGAGCCCTCAATACTAACTGTGCTCCAGTCAAACCGAGAAGAAAAAAACAAAAACAACTACAACAACGACACAAAAGCACGAATGCAAGAACATAAAACAGCTGACTGATTACCAGCGCCAGTAGCCCCAGAGCAAGGAATCCCGGCATCAACGATGGCAACAGAAAGATCCGATTCCAGCAGGAACTCTCTAGCAATTGTCAACCCGATGATTCCGGCACCAACAATGACAACATCGAAGACCAAATTCTCCACCATACCTGAACTCGAAAGAGCAGTTGCGGAAGGAATGCAATGACGGCGGCTTCCGGCTTTGAACTTCCCGAGGTTGAGGGACGAAATACTTAAAAACCCGAGAGCAGAAGAGCCTGCTCGAATACCAGAAACGAATGGGCGACGAGGAAGGGTAGTCTCCCTGACCCATAGAAAATCATATTTGATGCCCGGACCACGTGAACACACGGCGACGGGATGCATATTTTAATCGGAATCAGCAACGATGAGGAGGATGCTTCAGCACAAGGAAAGCTTCCGCATTTAGCATAGAGCACCACAGCAGAAAAAGAAGATTCGTCCCCGAGCAAATGGAGTCCGGAAGCTCGAGCAGTGGGTCGATTTTCAATCTTCAAAATCACCAAAACTTGTCATTTGGCGGGGAACCAGTTCTTTCCTTATATATCTATCACAGTGTGGTTGTGCCCTTACATGGAGGTAATTCTCCTATCCTAAGGGTAGCTCTATATTCAAGGTTAGAACAGAACTCAGTAACATAAGAACCTGGTGTTTCAGGCTTTCAGGATTCAGCTGAGCAATATGGAGCCTATGGAGTATGAAGAATGGCCTGTTCGGAAAGCGGAAATGATTGCAGAAATTTTGGATTGTGTAACTAAGATATGGGGATACCTGTTGTTGTTGATCAGAAATGCACTAGAACCTTTTCATTCTCTTACTGGGAACTTATTACCCTCTGGACTGCTCCACCCTGCGACATTAATGCTTGCATTGGCCAGTCGTGTTTTTTCATAATTCAGATAATTTATTAATTATGTCACGGTGTTACTTTTTAGTGTCCATAAATTAATATTTTAAGTTTAAACTGAAATTAACAGTTTTTGAAATAATAAGAAAGTTCATAACGAACAGGTACATCATATCGTTAAGAATCATCTTGTCTCAGTGTAAGGTATCATACTTAAGATGTCCAAAGCCAATTAGAATACCAAATTTTTTGTCAAGCTTAGACGAAATTTAAGTTCGTTCCATTCGTTCGTTCGTGAAAATACCATTTATAATAAATTTACCAAATTACCTTTTCTTAAAGAGAAAATTTGTTTTTCTAAACTCTTATCTCCACGACGACCGGCACTTTTCAAGGGATGAAATGTTTGGAAAATCCCAATAATGAAGTATCAAGCAATATAGTACATTCTCTTTAACCTTGGAGTCACGACAACATTGCTGGTTTAGCAGCCTTCTTTGAACTCACGTTAATGCTAAGATTAGTACTACTAACCTTTGCCATCTCATTAAAAATTAGAAAATCACTAGAAGACAAAAACTGTAAATTGGGTAATTATTATATATATATATATATATATGTCTTCCTGCTTCCTCTATCGTCAGGTATACATACGTTTTTTTGGTCTAGTACTGGATTTTGCAGAATTGATGAGAAAGAGAAGGTGAAGCTGGAACTTCCCATTGGTGGTTTGAGTAGTAGTACAAGTAACTGAGTAGTCCTAGTGTAACGTAAATGCAACTCGCAAATGAGAAGCATTCACCGCTGCAATGCTTAACCTGCAGCAAGATAAGAGGGAGAGAGGTGAAACACGAATCGTATGCGTATGTGGTACGTACGTACGTACTGTACAAGAATATGAACATACACGAGTTGTCACCCGGAGGGGCTTTTCTTCGTGGAGGTCTAACGTTACCGGAGCCGGAGGAGGTGATTGGAAAATTAAACAGGGGGATGGATCAGGCGATGGGGTTCTTGGTACAGGAGACGCGGGCGGCGGATCTGCAGGTGATATCCACCGACAGTCTTTTACTTAATTGGGTTGACACTTCTTTGAACAATTTTTGGCTTAGGGTGTTGAGCAACGCTCTCGAGTACTGGCGTGAGGCCTTTCTCCAATCTGTGCCCCCGTCTTTCATCATCGAGAGGAATTCTTCGTAGCTGATTCGCCCGTCCTGTATGTATATATATATAGCAGAGTACAAGGAAAAACCTTTTAAGACGCTCGAATTTGAGAATAAAAAAAGCTACAAAATTAGGTCCAGTTTCATCAGTTTCAGTACCCTTACCTTGTCGGTGTCGACTTCGAGGAAGATGTCGCCCACTACTTGTTCGTCTTCTGGACAAAAAACGTCCCCTGATAATGCTTCTCGCATCTCCTCAAGCTCGATGAACCCACTATTGTTCTGATCGAAGTAATTGAATGCTTTCCGCAAGTATTCATCGTGGCTTATCTTTTTCAAGTGGACGGAGACTGTCACAAACTCGTCACAGTCCAGAGTCCCATTACCATCCACATCGGCCTGATAGATAGAGATATGTCAGACATTTTTGCGTAAAAAAACACGAGAAAAAAAGACCCAGTACAGTACCGCTTCCATTAGCATCTGAACATCTATGTCGGGAGCGGGTTGTCCAATAATCTCCAGACCCTCTTTGAGTTGTTCAAGACTCAGGTTCCCGTTCTTGTTCACATCCATCGTATTGAACATTTTCTTCAACGCCTCAATTTCCTCGAACGGTAATTGCTCGGCTACCACCTGCATCCACAACAACCAGCCAAGTAAAGGTTTCTTCCTCATTACTTCCTCATTACCCCACTACAGCAGAGCCAGCTTCCTGATTCATTAATACCCTCAGAGCTTTCTTCTTGAACTTGTTCGTCGTAGAGAACTGCTTCAACCTCGTTCTCACAGTTTCTCCAAGAGGGACATCCGGGACATTATCTTCATTTTGCAGCCAGGGATGATCAAGAACCTCCTGTGCGCTCAACCGGTTGTAAGGATTTGGATCAAGCATGGACTTCACGAGTTCCTTTGCATTTTCAGACACCTTGGGCCAAGGTTCCCTCTCGAAATCAAGCTCACCCTTCACAATCGCCTGAGCTATTTTCTCTTCGGTTTCTGCACAAAGGTAAACAAATTAACCATCTTTGATTAAAGAAGATGATGGATCGGGAAGATAACCTAATTACCAGCCCAAAATGGTGGAACCCCACATAACAAGATGTAGAGAATAACGCCTGCGCTCCATATATCTATCTCTGGTCCATAATTACGTTTCAAAACTTCGGGAGCCATATAGTATGGACTTCCCACAATTTCTCTGAAACGCTCCCCTGTCACGACATAGAAATGTTTCCTAACATAAGGCATATATAAACGGGTGGAACAAGAAGAAAGAAAAAAATCTTACCGGGCTTGAAGAATATCGAGAGACCAAAATCGATGGCCTTGAGGGGAGAAGCTTCCTTTTTGCTTGCAAACAGGAAATTCTCAGGTTTCAAGTCCCTGTGCATCACTCCATGCTCGTGGCACACCTAATTAATTAGGAGAAAGATGACGATTCGACAGAATTACTTGGACGGTCAAAAATGGGGAAAATAGAATAGCAGAGGATAATAAATTTTGTAGCTTTGTATTCGGGGTGTGGTACCTGAACGATCTCGATAATAGTCTTGGTGACAAGGGCGGCCGCCCTCTCGGTGTAATGTCCCCTGGCGACGATCCGATCGAAGAGCTCTCCCCCCTCGCAGAGCTCCATGACGAGATAAACTGCGTCGTCGTCCTCGTACGTGTCTTTCAATCTGACAATGTTAGGGTGAGGCGGCAGCTTCCTCATGATCTCCACCTCCCGCCTCACGTCCTGCAAGTCTATCTCCGTCCGGAGCTTGCTCTTCGAGATGGTCTTGCACGCCAGAACCTCCCCCGATTGCAAATTGACGCATTGGTGCGTGATCCCAAATTCCCCCCTTCCCAGCTCCTTCTCCAGCCGGTAATGCCGGAAAATGTTATTCCCGGTGGGGTTTCTGAGGACGCAGGCGGGGTAAAATGCGGGAGGTTGGCGATCGTCGAGATCGGAAGAAGGGAGGTTGGATTTTCGGGAGTTGTTGGCGTTGTTGGGGGCTGAACAGCAGTTCCCCATCCTCTCTCTCTCCCTCCCTCCTCTGTTTCTCAATCTCTCTCTCTCTCTCTCTCTCTCTCTCTCTCTCAATATCGCTCTCTGTCTCTCTCTCTCTCTGTCCCTTGAGCAGACGGGAAAGAGAGATGAGAAAGCCCTATTGTCACCCCATGCAGGTATGCCTGGTTGAGCTTCCCCAACCCTGAAAACCACAGCGTCGGTTTCGTTTCTCCCGCCATTTTTTGAGGAGAACCGGAGATTCATGTTTCGTTTTAACGGGACGGCCTCGATGACAATTCCCAATTTCGTTTCCTTCCAACACTTGTCCAAACAACAAAAACTGCCACCCTGTTCCACCTTCGTCCGCTAAAAATAAAAATTACCCTATTTTAAATAAAATAATTATTATTACATTGTAATATTTTTATATAAGCCAAACTTTTTACAGTTTTAATCATATAATCATTTACGGCAAAGTTGTTATTATTGTTGAAGCAAAATTGAAAAATTGAGTACCTCATATTGTAATTGTAATTGTAACAAGTATTGATTGCATGTATTCGTTAATTGTAAACGTCAAAATTCGACGCAGCCCAAATTCGACAACTTCACACAATGACCTACCCAATAAACCATTCAAAATCTCATTTCGTGTATACTGTGGATTCTATAACAGTCTACCTATCGATTTCATCAAGACAACCCACTGCAAGTCTGAGGTCCAGCAAAATTGATTTCTCAAATCAACTGACAGTCACCCGAAATCAGAGCCACGCCAAGCTCCTCAAGCCGCTCAGCAGCCAGCCAAAAAAAAAAAAAAAACAAAGTCACACCAGAGGAAATCCCAGATAGACCAAGTATGATTGATCCCTCACGGAGGGGAAAAAAGAAAGTTCTCCCCTTCTCTTATGGATTGAAGGAGGAAAACCAGGGAGCTCCCCACCCTTCTCTCACTGCAACTGAGGCAAAAAAGATCAACCGAGATTCTCTTTTTGAGGATCGAGCTTCAACAAACAAACTCAAGCACTGGCTATAAAAAGCTAGAGACAGAACGCCCAAAGGGTTGGACACACGGAGGTTCAAAAATTTCACTCAAAGTCACTTGACTCGAAAATTCTCTCGAACTCGAAGATCACCAATTCTCAAGTTCGTCGAAGCACACGCAGTCTACCGTAGAAGCTCTACACGTTCACCGGTGACGTCAATACACCGAATACACGAGACACAAATAATTTTGTCCGACCGACTGTACCCGTCATCGTTCGTGCACACTCACTCGGAGACTCAAATTCACCGTCGAACTACAGAAGACAGTGACTTCACCGCCAACCACATCGGAGGTCGAATCAAAGGAAAGCTAGGAGATCGCACCCGCAAAATTTTCCAATTCTCAAACTCAATTGTAATTTCTCTGTTATTTCAGTCGAATTAATCAATCGGTCGCGCCTTTTCGCGGATCAGTGGTTTTTCTCCGAAACAGATTTGGCACGCCCGGTGGGACCTCTCCTACCTCTCATCTCCTCTTCCAATAAAAAAAAAAACTCAAAGTTCAATACAATGGTCAGCCACGACAACGATGGCAACGACACCAACAACAACAACACCGGCAAATCAATTGCCGGTTCGAGTTCTACCTACCCGCGTTCTGCCGCGGGCACAAGCTCGACCTCATCAATGGGGGTTCATGGATCGATGGCCGGCTCCACGGCCAACATTCGCGCTCCAACTTCCCCACAACCAACCACACGCCCCATGACAAGGGCGCTGGCTAGGAGTTTGTCCGCAGGACAGACTCCCTTCATGAAGGATGCATGCCGCCCGAGCGCGGTGTTCCAATCCAACAAGTCACAACAGCTCCAGTTAGGCTGATTCCGGCAGCAACTAAGCCAACCTACCTGAATGTTGCCACTACTCTATTGGCACGCAGCCCGATGGCCAGTCCGACCCAGTCACTGTCGTTGCAAAGGGTCCCCTTTGTGCCTGCTCTAATCCAACATTACGAGCAACACGCAACTCCTTCCTCCTCCATGAGGAGGGACCAAGCGGTAGTCTGTCTTCGCCCAGAACAACAACTGCACGCCAGTCGCCCATGGTGACGGCCGATGCCAGCAGCCAAATCTTTGGCCCAATCGCCGATCAACTCTCTCCAGAGTACACCGGCGGCCACTCCATCGAGTTGGTCGCCTGTCAAGGCGACAAGTCGTCAAAACACTCTGGTGGTCGACTCTCCATCTCAATCACCAATTGCGGCCTCGCTGCACCAAATTACACCGTCATATCCCTCACCAATAGGGTCACCGATGAAAATGTCGCCACTCAGATTCGTGACGGGAGCATCTCCTTCCACTCCCACCATCAAAGTTGCCGCCATGGCAACCTCGACCAAAATAGTCGAAGAGCAGCTTGCGAAAATGCAAGCTGCACTTAAAGAACAAGACAAGAGGATCCGTGCAAAGGATGCTCAAATCATGGCATCGTGACGTCCCGATCGTGCAAATGATGGAGCGATTGGAAGCAGTCACGATCAACCCCGATGACACCTTTCAAGAAGTCGACCGGGACAGGGCAACAACTAGTGCTCCGGCAAAGCCCTGTCGAGAGGAGCTCACTCACAAAGAGCAACCGGTGGTCCCGGCGACTATTCGAACGTTGTTGGGCGAGGAGGAGTCGACCTCCCTCACACTGGACGCGGTGAATGATATGATCAACCACGCCATCAGAAACAGCTCTGGCGAGAGCAAATCGGTCTCCTACCGGAGACCTTACACCCAGCGGATCCAAAATTTCCCAATGCCATTCAGGTACCATCTACCCAAGTTCTAACAATTCAATGGCGATGAGCATCCGAAGCAGCACGTCGCCCACTTCATCGAAACCTGCAACAACGCCAGTACCGACGACGACCTGCTAGTCAAGCAGTTCGGTCGTTCACTGACGGGGAAACGCCTTTGACTGGTACATCGTGCTACAATAGGAGTCGATAGACAGCTGGGAGCACCTTGAAAGTGAGTTCCTCAGCCGGTTCTATTGCACCCAGCGCACGATAATGCTAGTTGAGATGGCCAATCTTTGGCAGAATAAAGGCGAGAAAGTCATAGATTACATCAATTGGTGGAGGAATCTTAGCTTCAATTGCAAAGAGAGCTCCAACCTATCTTTCGAAGTGGAGATTGACATGTGCGTCTACGGCATGTCGTGGGGTCTTCTCTACTTCCTTAAAGGGAAGAAATTGGCTGACTTCCATGAGCTCGCAACCGAAGCTCACGACATGGAAGTCGTCATGGAGCAAGCAGGCGACCTCGTCGCTCCAATTCCCGATCCCCACAAAAAGGGAAAGCTGTCGCGAAGGAGCCGAAGGAAAAAACAAAAGGCTCCTACGCTACTGAAAACTTCACACCGATCAAGGTGGGGAGCAAACAGAAGTTGAATTACGCCAAACGGCCACCCACCGAGCCCAACTTCCAAAGGCAAATGTTGAAGGAGAAACAGTCAAAGACTTACCCCTTCGCAGATGCCGATGTCCTGGTCATGTTCGAGCAATTGCTCGGAGCAGACCTACTCCGCTTACCTGAAGTAAAAAGACCCGACGACTTGACAAAATCGACAAAGCCGAACTTCTGTAAGTATCACCGCTTACTCGGTCATTCAATTGAGAAGTGTTGTCCTAAAGGACAAAATCCTGGAGCTAGCGACGCAAGGTCGCATCATCATCGACGGAATGGAGAACACCGCATCAGTGAACTCCATTTCTGTCAAGGCCAGATCTTACTCCAAATCCAGATCCAACAAGCCTAGAGGTAGGCAGAGGGAGTACCGTCCCAAGTCTAGCCTCCACAAATCTTCGGCGAAAAAGCCTCCAACGCCGGCACCCCAAGAAGCTGCTAAAGCAGACGCGGAAGGGTGGATTCTGGTCACCCGACGGAAGAAGCCGATCCAAGAGGCCGAACCGTCGAAAAAGATCTCAAACAAGGTGAAGCGGTCTAAGAAAAGGGCCGCGAAACGCCACAATAAAACTCCAAGAACAAATGTCCGAGTAAATAAGAGGAAAAGAAGACCGGTCACATTGGCGGAGTTCTTCCTCAAAGATTTCCTCACACCACCACCAGCAATGGTGGCCACCTGTTTGTCGGCACCCCCTACCGGATTGACTTCCAAAAAGGACAAGCGCCAGTGGTCGAGTGCGACGACTTGGAGACGTCGTTAAAACAAATTTCGCCCTTGAACAAGCTCGAGGACGACTTGGACCTGCCCATTCGATCTCGGCAGGTTCTGATCAAGGTCCTCGATAAACTAGAAGAGCTCCAAGCTGAGCTGGAGCAACTGCTCATGAGCAAGAACGACCTACCGAAGGTCGGTCTAACTCCACCGTTCAGGAAAGTGGAGGAAGCCTCCTCGTCTGGACAAATGTTGTAACCGGAGGAGGCCCTTGCAGTCTCATGCCCACCATGCATCACTTTCCGAGAAGAGGATACTTAGCTAGGGGAAAATATCCATAATTGACCGTTGTACGTATCAAACTACATCAAGGATCACTTGGTCAAGCGCATACTCTTCGATTGCGGTTCCGCCGTCAACATCTTGCCGATACGGACGATGAAGGAAGTCGGAATTTCTGCCGGCAACCTATCTGCAAGCTCGCTACTCATCCAGGGATTCAACCTGGAAGGGCAACGGACACTCAGGATGATTCAGCTCGAACTCCAAATCAGAGAGATGGTAGCTGATACACCCCTTCAAGTCATCGACTCCAGGACAACATACAACTTGCTCCGTGCTTCAAGTACTGGAAAGACGGCAAGCAGAAAATGGTGTATGCCGACGAGAGTCCATTCGCCGAAGTAGAAGCTTCGTTCTCGGACGCCAAGTTCTACTTGACAACGCGGCTGACAGTCAAAGCGTTGTCTTGGCCAAGCCAAGCCCAAAACATCAAAGTTCTTATACATCCTACACAAACTCCAAAGGAGCTGCTGAAAACCACGCAGCCTAAGCCATCGGCTCACAACCGTCAAGCGACTGCACCAAAAGCATCGACACTGCCGCCAAAGAACAACACACTGGTGTTAAGGTATGTACTGCAATCACAACGAAAGAAAGGGGAAGCCCCTCTTGTCGTTTGTCGTACGACTGAACCCACAAATCTGAGAAGTGGAGCTACTCTGCCATTGCCCAAGCTTGAAGAGCGTAGCATCGTCAAGAAATGTCCCAACCCGGAATGGCTGCCTGCTATCCGGACGATCGAAGGATTCGATCCAAACGCCTACCGGTTACTGGCTAAAGCAGGGGGGAATTTCACAAAGCAGCAACTGCATGAGATGCCACTCGTAGCCGTCCCAGTCCTCACTCCAGCGCAAGAAAAGATAAGGAGCGAAGGAGGCCGCCTTCCACCAAGACGGCACGACCTCGGCTACCAAAAGGGAAAACCCATCCGGATTACCTGAAAATGAGCCGACGTCCATCAAGTGACCACTGACCAAAGCTCGCCAAAAAAAGACAGACTCTGGTGGTCATATACACCAAAGCCCCCCTTGCTCAAGCTCGAGCGCTCACCGGCTAAGTAGTGGTCGTAAACCACATTTCAATCACCAGTGACAACTAATAAGACGATGACGAGTTCATCCTAAAGGATGCTCCAGCTGCGTTCGAAGAGGGAGGACAGTCTACAGTGGATGAGCTAAAGAAGATCAACTTGGGTTCAGAAGATGAGCCAAGGCCAACCTTCCTCAGCGCTTCATTAGCCAAAGAAGAGGAAGTTGAATTCATCTCGGTGCTCCAGGAGTATCGTGACGTGTTCGCTTGGAACTACACCGAGATGCCCGGCCTTGATCCCAAAGTGGTCGTGCATAAGCTCGCAAGTTACCCTTCTGTCCAGCCGATCAAGCAGACACAAAGGCGTTTTCGACCCGAGCTCGTCCCAGAGATCAAGAAGGAGGTCGACAAGTTCATCGCAGCCAATTTCATCCGGGAAATCAAATATCCTTCCTGGATCGTCAACATCGTGCCTCTCAAGAAGAAAAGCGGCCAATTTTGAGTTTGTGTCGATTTTCGCGACCTGAACAAGACCTGCCCAAAGGATGACTTCCCGTTGTCGATCATCGAACTAATGGTAGATGCAACAACCGGTCACGAGGCGCTCTCCTTCATGGATGGGTCTTCAGGATATAATCAAATCCGCATGGACCCGAAGGACAAGGAGCTAACGGCGTTCCAAACACCCAAAGACATATTTTGCTACAAAGTCATGCCTTTTGGCCTAAAAAACGCAGGCGCAACATACCTGAGAGCAATGCAGCACATCTTCGACAACTTTCTTCACAAACGTGTTGAGCGTTACGTCGACGATCTGGTAGTTAAAACAAAGGAGCGAGCTAACCATCTCCTCGACTTTAGAGTTGTGTTCGAGCGACTCCAGCGGTTTCAACTTAAGAAGAATCCGCTGAAATGCACCTGTGGTGTCACCTCCGACAAATTCCTCAGGTTCGTCGTACATCACCAAGGGATCGAGATCGATCAAACCAAGATCGATGCAATTCAAAAGATGTCGAAGCTGAGGAACATCTCAGAGCTCAAAAGCTTCCAAGGTCACTTGGCCTATATTCGGCGCTTCATCTCGAACTTGGCCAGTCGATGTCAACCCTTATGCCGGTTACTAAAGAAGAACATGCCTTTCGAATGGGACGATGCCTGCCAAAATGCTTTTAATAGCATAAAGGCGTATCTCACAAAACCTCCAGTACTGGTCGCTCCAATCGTCAGCAAGCCATTGTTGCTCTACATCTCCGCCTAGAAGAACCCGGTGGGAGCTCTGCTGGCTCAAAACGAAGAGAACAACAAGAAACAATCGTTGTACTACCTGAGTCGGACGTTGGTAGGCGCTGAACTCAATTACATGCCTATCGAGAAGACATGCCAACACTCATCTTCGCAGTGCAGAAACTAAGGCACTACCTTCTGGCACACTCAACAAATTTAATCTCTCGCGCTGACCCGCTAAAGTACATCATGTCATGGCCAATCCTTTCGGGCCAATTGGCAAAATGGGCATTTCTCCTCTCTGAGTTCAAAATAAATTTCGTACCACAGAGGGCCATCAAAGGTCAAGCCCTAGAAAATTTTCTTGTCGATCATCCTGTGCCCGCAGAATGGGAGTTGACAGAGGAATTTACAGATGAAGAAATTTTCCTTGTCGAAATTCTTCTTTCTTAGAAAATGTACTTCGACGGGGCCACCAGGAGAAACGGAGTCGGAGCAGGAGTTCTCTTCGTCTCACCAAAAGATGACCAGCCACCGTACTCATTCGTGCTTACGCAAAACTGCTCGAACAACGTAGCAGAATATCAAGCACTTTTCCTTGGCCTCGGCATGGCGGTCGAAATGGAGATATCCCAACTCGAAGTATACAACGACTCAACACTCGTGATCAAATAGATCACGGGAGAATTTGAGGTCAAGAAAGCCAAACTCGTGCCATTCCGGGAGCACGCCGGCAACCTCTTTGCCAAAATCCCACAAACCTCACTTCACTACGTACCACGCGCCAAGAATGGACCTGCCGACGCTCTAGCTGGGATTACAGCTAGCCTGACACAACTTGACAATCGGTCAAGTCAAGTACCCATATGCGAAAGATGGATAGTCCCTCTGGTCCCTCTTCCAATCGAAGAGGAAGCAGAAGAAAAGATGGAACAAGAGGAAGAATCCCTCCCCATCTCAACACAAGAGAGTGAAGCAACAGATTTCCTCCCACACGGCACGCTCCCGGCAGATTTGAGGGAACGAGTCCACATCCCTCGAACGGCTCCAAGGTAGTCTTTGTCAACGACGTACTGTACAGGAGGTCATACGAAGGATTACTCCTCTGGTGTCTATCCAAATAAGAAGGACGACAAGTGCTAAAAGAAACCCATGCGGGGATCTGTGGCGCGCACCAAGCTGGTCCAAAGTTGCATATGCAAGTTAAAAGACTTGGATATTACTGGCCGTCCATGCTCCGAGACGCCATTGAGCTAGCACAAGCTTCCAAGACTTGTCAGCTCCACGCTGACTATATCCATCAGCCACCGGAACCACTCCACCCGACGGTTGTATCTTGGTCGTTTGAAGCCTGGGGAATGAACATAATTGGTCCTATCACCCCAAAATCAAGCTCTGATCGACAATACATTCTTGCCGCATCGGATTATTTCTCCAAATGGGCTGAAGCTGCAGCACTTCGAGAAGTCAAGGCCGTCACCGTAGCCGACTTCATCCGGACACAAATAATTTACCGGTATGGCGTCCCGTTGTACATTGTAAAGGACAACGGAAGTCCTTTCCAAAACCGAGTCATAGATCGGTTCTGTGAAAAGTTTCAAATACAGCAAAAGATGTCCTCGGCCTACAACCCAGCGGCTAACGGACTTGCAGAAGTGTTCAACAAAACACTATGCAAAATCCTGAAGAAAACAGTCGGCGACCACAAACACAATTGGGACGAGAAGCTCGGTGAAGCTCTCTAGGCGTATAGAACTACGTTCAGAACACCGAGGCAATCAACTCCCTATTCACTGGTGTACGACGCTGAAGCAGTGTTGCCGCTCGAAATCCAACTTCCTTCTCTTCGCGTTGCCATAAGGGAGGGCCTTACGGAGGAAGAATGTGCCCAACTTCGGCTCGCAGAACTAGAGTCGCTCGACGAACAGAGACTCGAAGCTCAGCAAAGACTCAAGTGTTACTAGTCAAGGATGACCTGAGCTTTCAACAAAAAGGTTAAGCTACAGGTATTCCAAAAAAATGACTTGGTTTTAACTGTACGTCGCCCTATGCTTTTCACAAGCAAAATTGAGGGCAAGTTCGCAACTCCTCCAAATCTGAACTGAGGCGTTTCACTACTCGGTTTTCCAACCTCTTAATTTTGGAAGAGAGGTAAGACAGCCACTCCTGTAATGACTTCTCATCGGACACTCCCGCCTTACGATCAGCCTTGTCCTTGTCGATGTCTGCTCTCCGATGGGGGGGGGAGGCAATCTGTAGACGTCAAAATCCGATGCGGCCCAAATTTGACAAGTCCACACGACAACCCACCCAATAAACCATTCAAAATCTCATTTCATGTACACTGTGGATTCTCTAACAGTCCACCCATCGATTTCATCAAGACAGCCCACCGCGGGTCTGAGGTCCAGCAAAATCGATTTCTCACATCGACTAACAGTCAGCCGAAATCAGAGCCACGCCAAGCTCCTCAAGCCGCTCGGTAGTCGGCTCAAAAAAAAATCTCCCCTCCTCTTACAGATTGAGGGAGGAAAACTAGGGAGCTCCCCAACCTTCTCTCACTCCAACGGAAGCAGAAAAAATCAACAGAGATCCTCTTTCTGAGGATCGAGCTTCAACAAACAAACTCAAGCACTGGATATAAAAAACCAGCGATAGAATGCCCAAAAGGTTGGAAACACGAAGGTTCAGAAATTTCACTCAAAGTCACTCGACTCGGAAATTCTCTCGAGCTCGAAGATCACCAATTCTCAAGTTCGTCGTAGCACACACAGTCTACCGAAGAAGTTTTACATGTTTACCGGTGACGTCAATACGCCGAATACATGGAACACAAACAATTTCGTCAAGTCGACTACCCTTGTTGTCGTTCGTGCACACTCACTCGGAGACTCAAATTCACCGTTGAACCGCAGAAGATAGTGACTTCACCGCCAACCACATCGGAGGTCGAATCAGGGGAAAACTAGGAGATCGCACCCACAAAATTTCCCAATTCTCAAACTCAATTATAATTTCTCTGTTATTTCAGTCAAATCTCGCCTTTCCGCGGGAAACAATACCTTTAAAGTATATGCTATATATATAAAGAATATACAAAGGAAACTCGATAAAGATATAATAAATAAAAACATCAGTCACTGAATGGATCCGAATCATCCGATGCAAAGATTAGCTGCGCTAAACCCATGCGACGTAATGGGTTCGCGCACGTAAATTACAAATATTGGGTGGATGATGATGCGTCGACAATAACATGGTAGATGCTGTGATATTAATTCGGCACCATAAACCGGTAAGACGCTCGCCCCTCTCCTGTCTTGTCCATTGGCAAAGCCAAAGGAAGTTTGACAAAGATTTTCGGGTATTACTACACTACAGGAGCAACAAATCTGCATCTTTTGGCGACGTTTTCTTTCCAATGTCCTTCGAGTGATAGAAAGACCTTGGCACAAGTGGTTCCCATCAGGAGAAGTGGTTCGGTCGAGTGCTCTTTAAAGTAGCGATAAGCATTGACCCAAGTGGCACCAACTGTATGTTGATAGATGTTGATGCTCCCATTCATCTAAACTATCCACCACTGCCGGACTCCCCACTGACGCCACTCCACTCCATCCATTTTCGCAATTACAGCGCTTTGCCTTCTCCGCTGTCCCAAAATGTCTCAAAATGCGGACGGCCTGAGGCCCCACACCATTTCCTTCCTAGTTTTGTACAATTTTTTTCTGGAATCACCAGACACCGGTCTTTATTATTCATGGGATTACCCCTCGATGCCAAGAAGACGGGCACGGGAGGTGTGCAAAAAGAGGAGGTGAAGGGAAGAGTATTTATGCTTGTTCCCTTCCTCTATGAAATATCTCATTCCGCTAAAAGCAACATTGAATTTGAGGCCAAAAATTATGAACTTTTTTTTAAATCCTAAAAGATGTACAGCTACTGCCTCATAAATGGTATCCAAAGAGAATTAAAGCGAATGTACAGATACATACCAACAAAATATGGTACAAAACGTGAAAAATCATCATCTCTGGCTCGCGTGGGTCAAAATTACATAATAGATATACATTTCCCTGTCAGCTTGGCGATCTCACCCTCTCATTTGCAGGACAACTTCCAGCATAAGAAACAGATGCCTCCACCGTCACCATCACTGCGAACACTTAGTCTGGAAAAGGCTAATCTCCTTGCCGAGACCCTCGGGCAGTGGGACCCCTGTGCTCTCATTCATGCCCCCCGTCCTCAAAACGGCTTCTACTCGGCCTCTACTTTTGCGCCTGTTATGCTGAAACATTCCAAGGCACAGAGGAATGAGTGCTACTTCCCAAAAAATGAGGTTCTACTCCGGTAGTAACAGAACAAAAGCACCAAGGAAAGAGAAGGTGCCAGTAAAGAAAATTTGAGGTGCATTGCTACCAGGTCATCTCACTTCGCACCGCACAATTACAGGTCATTTTATTGGTATTTTACAATAAGGTCTTCAGAGAAAAAAAAGTGAGAACAACCAAGGCACACTTTTATCTACTTGAGATGATTGTTCAGGCATTCATGGTCACCTCATAATAAGATGTGCCCAAGTATACAGCCAAAAACTAAATCACAAATTCCTCAATTTATTCATTATTTTTATGAGCATGTGAAAACGTAAAATAAAGTAAAACAGTCAACAGTTTCGGCGAAGCAATGATCAAGCTGGCTGTATATACATGTATTCATTTAAGAAAAAGGGAGCATACCTGTTGTTGGTTTCTGCTCTGCTGATTTCACAGGTAAGCTAGCAGCAGACTGTGCATAAGATGCTGCAGCCATCACCGCCATAGATCCACCATTTAAAGGACTATATACAGAAGGACCCTTACTCGCTCCAGCAAGATAACTAGCCGGACCTGCCACTGACAGAGTTGGTGCCCCTTGTTGGTTCTGATGATTGGAAGATCTTCTCATGTTCACATTGCCAGGAAATATACCTTGTGGCATTGAAATTGGTTGTACTTGTCTTTTCTGTGATGTCTCAGGATTGGAAAAGAATAGCTGTTGCGTCTTTGCATGGCCCTGTGATCCAACTGATTGGGCCAACAGCAGAGGTCCAGGTCCAGTAGGTGTAACATTCCTGCTAGAATTTACAGGTGAGGATGCTGGTTTTACCATCCCACAAATTCCAACTGGGTTTCCAACACTTGAGGTGGCCACTTCTGTAGTACAAACTGACGATTCAACAAAAGCATTGCCCTGCACAGCTATTTGCCCCACTCTCTGTGTAGAGGTCATCTTCCACTGTGGAGAGTTCTGCAAGTTAGGAAATTCCCTGGATCCCACTGGAAAGATGGTCGCAGCATTTGAGTAGACAACAGGGATTCTATCACTATAAGAGATCCCCGCTGATGCCGAGGAAGCTGAGGTTGAAGTAACCACTGTTTTGGAATGAGCCATTATCTGGTGCTGCGGCGGTTGAGCAGCTGTTGCTGTTGACTGAGAAGTAGTTGACTCTGGCGTCTTGTTAAAGGCAGATGCAGCTTTAGATTGAGCTTTTGATTGGTTAGCTGCTTGAGACTGAAGGTGATCACTTAGCTGGTAATGGAGGTGTCTAATGTCAGGTAGATTTTGAAACACAGGATGACCTGATGGGACAGGACCAGGTACTTCTATATTTTTCAACCTAACTGGGAGAGTTGGGTCACCAACCTGCTGAGCATGTTGTTTCCCAGTCATTGCTGCAGACACAGCAGCATAATTTGGAAGGAATTTGGGGTTGAAATTCTGATTTCCCGCTGCATTCTGGTTCTGGATCTTCTTTTGTGTATGTGGGACTCTACTCTCAGCAACATCTTCTGCAGGATAGGCAGATTCGTGCTTAGATTCCGGTTGTGGTTTATTAGATGTTGAGAAACAATGATGCTGCTGAGCTTGCAGGAGCTTCTGAGAAGATGAAGGTCCACTTGAGGTGGGCATATTCTGGGTTTGTGCAAGAGCCTGCGGTTGCAACTGAACAAGGGAAGGGTAGAAAGAACCACTAAAAAAAGGAGGTGTTGGTTGCTGTTGTTGAGTTATATGTGCTCTGTAACCAGGAGGGACAGGGAATGGATAGTTGGCATGAAGCATCGCTAGATATGGGGGAGTATCTGAGGTTGTTGATATGTTGCTGTAACTTGCACCAGCAGGAGCTGTCACAGCCGGTCCTAACTGTAAACCAGCATTTTCCGTTGAGGTTGCATGTTTTGATCCCCCTGTCCTGGGCTGATTGACAGGATAAATGAGTGTTGTGCCCTGGTTAAAAAATAATATCATGAGAGCCTGTTATTAAAATTTGATGCAACAAATTAGAGTCCAAGGGGTCATGCAGAGGAACAACAGCATTATAGTGAGACAGCAGTAGTTTAGCCTTTGGTAGAAGTCCAAAGACTACATATATATTTCAGCAATATGGAAAGATTAGTTAGACAGCTTTTTTCCACAAAGAGTGTATGGATCTATTCTCAGGATTTTTAAATCAAAAGAATACAATATTTACTAACTCACAGGGTGTCCCGACTGGGGAAGTAAAAGCTGCTGCTTTCTTTGGGTGTCTGCAGAACTACTGGCATCCTTATCTTTCGCATTCTGGCCATTCAGATTTACTGGTGAAGTAGCGCTGTGATGATTGCCAGGTTGTAAACTGGGATTCCTCGTAATAGGACCACTAAAAAACATGGCCTCTGATCTAGAAGGTAACATATTCAGGTTGTATGGTTTAGCACCATAGAGTGTTGCTGAGCTAGCAGCATGCCAGAAAGGATTGAGTTTTGCTAGTTGCTGCTGATAGTAAATAAGCCTGGCTATAAAGCAATGAGTTGCACAGCGGTTTGGCCTTGCTTGATGTGGCATGACAAAAGGTGCCTGCCAAGAGAACATGTTACTTTAAAAGAATATAACTCAAAAATTATATCTCTAATAAGGATAAAAGAAGTGAAGGAATTACATTTGGAATAGTAGCATTTCCCTCTAATGGAATGATAGATGGCACTCCAGGAAGATTGCCTGGATACCTGATCACAGAGCATCTACTCATTTAGCATATGTTAAAAATAAATTTCAGGTACAAATTTTAACTAACACTACCACAAGTTCAGGAACAATGAAAGAATCCATCTTCAATCTTCAAAAATAAACATAGGATCATTTCAGATAACAGCGAATATTAGATGAATAACAAGAAACTACACTTTTAACATCCTGTATTCGCTGTTTATGTTCCACAATAGTTAAGTGCAGCAATTTGAGTTGCAGTCTCAATCACACTTGCAAATAGATAAAAGAATAGGATTGCAGTAGCTAAATTCATGTTTCCATATTGAAGCACTACTTACCCATATGGAGGAAAACCTCCAGGCCAACCAGGAATAGTTACTGGGGGAGCGGATGTAGAAGGCATGGCAGGGGCAACTGAAAATTCCAGAAACAGAATAGTGCAGATGAAAGAAAAAGAAACATTTGTCAGCATGAATTCCTAATGGTAAGCATTACATTTATCTTTGTTTCCAATCTATTTCTCACACCTGTTCTTTCAGCTTGTCTTGTTGTGCTTTTTGGAAGTTTTTGTTGGATTTGCTTGTTGCCACCCTTATACGAATGATTTTCATCCTTGCGTGGTTCAACTGCACTTTCATGAAAAGAATGCTTATCCGAAGACACTGTCTCCTTGTTTTGTCTTGTTTGAATTTTCTCCTCTGTATCTAGCACATTGGTTTCCTTCTTTAATTTGGAATCTTCCGCCCCAACTTTCTCAGCAAGTTTTACATTCACTTGGCTTTCCTCGATAGATTCACCAGCAAGGACAATCTGTTTTTTGAAAGGAAGAACCGTAAGAGAGAAGTCTACACTGTGACAAAGATGAAACACCAAAAGCTAATGAAAGATAATTCTTTCAAAGGCCATGCCCGAAGAAGAGTAATTTACTCACATGCTTGTCTGAAGGTTCCTTAGCATCTTCATCTGGGACATCAAGCAAGCTCTCATCATCAGGAAAGGGATTACCAGGAGGAGCCTGCAATGAAGTGGATGCTCAGCATCTGAAATGGATTGACTTACTAGAGAACTGAATAACTGAGTTATTATATCTCACCATTAAATCGATTCCAATCTTTGGAACCTTGGCACCCTCCACTGTGACTTGAGAGGGAGAACTACTGCTATTCACATGTAGTTAGAAGCCAATAAGAATAACCGATAAAAGTCATGTAAAGAAATAGACATAGACTAATAAGAACATCATTCTTGCCTTGTAACTTCAGCTTTTGCATCTGGTGCGGAAGATGCTGAAACACCAAGTTTGGTAGTGCTTGGTGACTCTGTAATTTCAAGATTGGGACTTTTGGGTGTTTGGCCAGCTTCAGCAGCACACTTTTCTACCAACCTAGGAACAGTTGAATGTAGCCTAGCTTCTGGATCGACACGAGATTTTGGCTCCACAGCAGAAGGACTTGGTTTCTCTTCTGTCTGCTGTTCTTCTTTAGGAGATTGCAGGGGAGATGAATTTGATAAAGAAATTTGTGGGTCTGATGTACATGAAATAGCTGAAGGCAGATGCCTATCAGCCTTTGGTGATAGTGCCTCCAACTTTTTTGACTGTGAATCCTTGGTTTGTTCAACTTTAGGAACTGAACTGAGAAAGTCCCCTGCAGGATTTCCAGGCTTGCAAGTGGAAGGCATCAGCGGAGAGTTGTTCTTCTCATCTGGTTGCATGGGTCGTGGCTTCTTTCTCTTTGGAGCTGCGACAAGATGAATTCATGACTTTGAGATCCCACGGCACAGTTAGGGGCCATTCACAGATAAGCTAAACTCATATCTCATGAAACTTCCTGGCAAATAATCAAACTACTATTTTTTCTCATTGTTTCATTACCGGCTACAGTTGCTGAAAAGGTGCATCCTGAATGTTGTGGCGACATCAGAGGGAGCGAAACTGAAGGTGCAGAGACTGGAGTTGAAGCAGGTGAAGAGGATTTGCCAATAGATGAATGTGAACCTTCATAGGATGGATTCTGCTTATTGTCAAGCTTTTTGGGGGAAGAACCTTGAAAAGGATCAGGTTTGGTAGGTGAGTGTTGAGATTGGAGCCTTGTCAGACCATACAGAAATTGGGCCACTTCCACTTCACTTTCAGAAATAGAAACCTACAAGAGAGGGCACGAGTAAGTTGGAAAGAATTAAAGACAAGTACAAGAATAAAAGCAGTATAAAATATACATAGCAGCACTAAAAGAATCATCTGTTGATACCTTCGATGTTTTGGGAAGCTTTGGTTTTGTTGCTACTGACTTCTGCAAACAAACAAATTAAACTTGAAATGTTAAGAAGATGAAAATGAAAATAAAAAACAAAAGAAACATGTCAGATACTTGCTAAACGTAAGTCTTAAGAAATACTAACACTATGAATAACACTTAAATACAAAGAATTCTATTGTTGAAAATGGGAAGAGCAAAACGGGAAGAAGGCAAACATTAAAGAGCCTAGATGGCCTAAACGCGACCAATACATTCAGTACTACCCAGTGGGTGGCGCTTCTCATGATGACCATAACAAAATTAAAATTTCAAAGAAGCAGTATGAGGGGGGAAATCGTAATGTTTCAGTCTTATGAAGCACTCAATAGTTGCACTTGCAGAAAAAACACTAACGTAAATGGGAAGAAAACTTTAGTTGGCCAATTGATGGTAAACTGAGATTAACAAGAATTAACAAGAAGATATCGAAATTCCATGAAGTAGTGCCCTAGTTCTTTCCAGCCAAATAAAAAAGCAGGAAAAATAGAAAAAAAGTAATAAATGATAAAAGCGAAAGTTTCTGACATTCAAGTACATGCAAATGTGGGTAAGGGGGGGAGAGGAGGGAGGGGGTCAAAACTAGCGTTCGCAATTGTATACACGCCTCCATCCACAAAATTTGAGGAAAAAAAGAATCTTAAGTTAAATATTGGACGATAATCAACTTAAAAGAAACTACAGAACTCACCACTCTTTTGGTGGATTTCATTGACGCATTTGACGAAGGCGGGGAAATAGACGCAGTACTATGTCGGGCAGGTGATGAAGAAGAAGACTGCAGAGCATTTGCAACAGAATCTTGCAACCTTTTCACTGAAGCTGAAAAAATGACGCCCTTCAGTGAACTCAGTCTCTAAATACAGACAGAGCAAGCAAACACTAGAAGAAAACACACACCAGAGCGGGCCCTTCTAGGAACCAAGACTCCTATCATCTCATCTGTTCCCTGCAAGGACCCCAGTAAAGAGCAACTCTGATCAGCAGTGAATTGAAATGAAACGTAAAATAAGTTTCGATTTACCTTCCATGGTAGCTTTGTTCTGTTGGTTCTCCGCAAAGAACTACCGCCTCGAACAGTATCATCTTCTTCATGCTGGTCTTCATCCAAGCTCTCGTCGGTGCTTCCAGCTCCATCCTCATCTCGGTCGTCATGGAAGCCATCGTTGGAGCC
The DNA here is from genome assembly GCA_019845555.1 of Aristolochia fimbriata. Classification (NCBI taxonomy): domain Eukaryota; kingdom Viridiplantae; phylum Streptophyta; class Magnoliopsida; order Piperales; family Aristolochiaceae; genus Aristolochia; species Aristolochia fimbriata. The sequence continues at coordinate 21,001,597 of CM034081.1, forward strand.
AAGTCTCCTCCTCCTACTCGACCTGTGGTCCTTCTTACCACCATCAGATCGGTCTCTAATCGAATCATTTCCTCCATCATCAGGCTCGTTCACACCTGGAAGGAATAAAAGCAATCAAATACAATCAGGTCCAGTAAGAAAAGAAGATTCAAGACACCGGACATCCCAAATAAGGGATAATAGCAGATCTGTGTACCAAAAGAGTCCTTGAATAAGCCTCCACGAGATCTGCGTCGCGAAGAAGAGAAGTTGCTGGAGATTGCCGTTCCCCGTCTGCTATCTCTAGTCCTCTCCATTTACGCAAAGTTCTTTAAAAATTCCTCCGCATTAGCTGAATGTTTCGTCAGAAAGCC